>CM038215.1:149010247-149236555 GCA_021442155.1 Cymbidium sinense
AAAATACATTGGTTTTGACTTGATGGATAGAATTTGGCTAAGTCCAAAGAATTGGCTTAAAGGGCTTAGATTGAATTTGGATTTGATTTTGGATATAGTTTTGGTCATTTGAATTTGGATTTCATTTATATTTGTGAATATAAATGAAAGAATAATTGATTTATAAAGAAATCAATTGAATTTGATTTGATTTAAAGGGGTTTTGGCTAAGCTTATGAAGGCGGTTCATATGGCTTAGGAAGGGTCTAAGGATTTGAATTTGATTTTGGGTTTCAATCATTTGGAGTCAAATTTGAAATTAGATTTGGAATTTGAATTTAAATTTGAGGTTTGGTTTGAGATTTGAATCTGGGTTTGATTTGAAAAGGTGTATATGGATTGGGTTTAAGCTATACGGTAGGTGATTTCTTTAAGTCCTAAGGCATGCCTAATCCTATGATTAACCTTCCTAAGTCTTTAAGCTTAGGTTAAGTGTTCTGCTAATCACTAGAAGTGTCTTATGACTAAGAAACTCTTAGTGTCTAGAAGAGTCCTTAGTCTAAGAAGAGGATGTTGAGAGCTCACTCCAAAAGTGAGGTCAATCATATACTATCGGTGAGCACAGCCTAGAGATCTTGAGAAGCAATGCGATGTATTTCTGTCAGTGAGCATAGCTCCACTACCAGTCAACAGTGAGTGTTTGTCCCTGCATGATTAGACCGCTTTTTAGATGAGATCCTCGCTCAGTACTTTGCTGAGAAGAGGAAACTCCTTGGGGGCGATCGCTCTAACTAGGAGGATACTAAGGTTAGTTTTGATCCAGATGAGGATGATCTCTTGGAGGACTTAGCAGAAGTCCATATGGTTGATACTAAGGGTTCCCTTCTTAGGGATCAGCATAGCTAGGAGGGTGTTCTAGTTGAGGAAGATGACATAGCTCATTCAACCCAACACCTTCATTAGCAACTGAGGTAGAGAAATGAATATATCAGTAAGATGGAGGAAAGAGTTGAAGACTTGTTAGCGGTCTAGCACAGCTCATATGCGACTACTCCCAGAGGCCAACCACTCGGGGTTGTTGCATATTCTAGATCAACCGAAGAGTACATCTCTCATGGACCAGGATAGTGGCAGTCTACATAGGAAGGTCACGGATAGTACCTGCATGCATGAAAGAGATATAAAGCAGATGGTGGAATAGCAAGTGAGGGAAGCGTTGGCGCAAGCTCGAGGTGGCTCATCTATTCCAAAAGGTAGACCCTACCCAGAGGAATTTGATGCAGTCCAATATCCCAAGGGTTTTATGCCACCATCCTTCAAGATCTTTGATGGCAGTGGAAACCCTCGACAACATATAGCTCACTTTAGAGCTGGCTATTGCAGTGTCGAGGTAGTGATTTACTTCTCTTTTGACTCTTCTTTAGCATTCTATCAGGGATTGCATTTGATTAGTATACTGAACTGCCTAATGATTAGTGAAGACTTTTGCTGACTTGAAGCACCTCTTCATCAAGAGGTTTGCTAGAGCCTAGCAAAGGGTAATTGTGGGTGACCTCATTATGGCACAATAAAATCCCAATGAGTCCCTTATTGATTATATTCTCAGGTGGCAAAACCTAAGTATGAAATGTAAACCACAGCTGTCTGAACAACATGCTATAGAAATTCTTCTCAAGAATATTCATGGCCCAATTTCTTTCATGCTTAAGGGATTTACAATCAAAACCTTTGAGAAACTAATCAACAAGGCTGCTAGCCTACAAGGGGAAGTCAAACAGTTATCTTTTCAATATCAATCGTTCAAGCCCAAGCTACAGAAAGCATTCGAGAAGAAGTCGGTAGTAGTGTAAGTAGACAAAGGGAAGCAACTAGCCAGAGCTTAGTATTAGAGACCTCATGCATAGCAACCTCCATTTTTCTTCCACACCACCACCGGCGACATATCGATCACAGGCCAGGCTACAGCCACCTCCTCCACCATACTCGGTGTGGTACTCATATCCCAGTAGCTATTACCCACCTACTCTAGTCGATAGATTGAATAAGCCATATTCATTCAAGAGGGAGGTGGTTAGGAAGATCTTTAAGAATCTCTTAAACAAACCTGACTTTCAGTTACTTGAGCCCAAGAGTCCGGTAGATGTGGGTAAGAATAATGATCCTAACTATTTCCCCTACCACCACATGGTTAGTCATGTCTTAGAGGATTGTATCACCTTTAAGGGGCTGGCTTGGCACACAAGTCAAGAGCAATTATTATCCCCAAGGAATACTTGTTAGAACAACCCTCCAGTTTCATCAGAGTAATTCTTGAGAATACTTGCGATCCTCTTAAGATAAAAGAAGGTTGGGATATTACCTTATCCCAAACCTTTAAAATAGTGGTCTCTAAGATCAAGAAGCTTTCTTCTGGTGTAAAGTAACCCAAACCTCAACACTAAGGAAGGTTTGCAAGTTGTGAAGACAACTTGAAGAAGGTGTCTCAAGGAGCACCGGCACCTACTTGCGGGATAGCATAGTAGCACAACCACCATCCGAGTCCAGCATTCTTTCCACAGTTATAGCTACAACCACTTCATCCAACTCTTCTTCCAGCAGCCGTATTGTATCTATGGAGGCTAAACCCTCACTCCGCTTACTCTGCATGATTTTTATTTTGTACCTTTATCTAAATCTAAGAAATCAATGAAGAAAGCTTATTCCACTTATATTTGTGTCACTTCTAATACTCTTGATTTTATTCCCATAGATAACTCATCAAGTTTAAATAATAATAACTTTAGTTCTGATCATTCCTCTTCTGATTTAGAAATGGATTTCTCATTTCTAAATCAAACAGGTTCACCTCTTGAGATTGATTTGAAGTCATCTAACTCCGATGATCCCATAGGAGAAGTGGTAGGTACACGTGATGAGAAGGTAGAACTTCCAATAAACTCATCATTCCAAGAGGTCACTGAAGTTAACCTTCACAGTGGCAAAGTTCTACCTCCTAGGGTGGTACCTCAAGATAAGTGTAAGTAAATCATTGGTTCTAAAGAGCAGATAACTCCTCAATAGGATGCTCCACACATGGATATGCTTGTGTAGGATCAAGCCAAGGTTGACTACAATGTCCTAGCATATCTTAGAAAGCTGCCAGCTAAGTTAAGCATATATGACACCCTTATCTTATCCAAAGAGATGAGAGAATCTCTATTCAAGGAACTTTTTGATCTGAGATATGCTTAGCCCAGCTGACCGCTACTGAGGAGGAGGCTCATAGTTCAGAGGACACTCTAGGAGTTACATTCAGTGATGAAGACTTACTTCAAGGAACAACCAAGCACAACTTCCTCTTTACATTATAGTGGATATTGGAAGATACAAGATATCCAGAGTTCTTGTTAACCAGGGTGCATTAATGAACATTATGAGTATAAAAACCCTTGCCTACTTGAGGATTGACATCTCCAAACTTTCAAAAGAGAGGATGATGTTGAGAAGATTCAATGAACAAGGTGAGAGGACCTTAGGCTCTATAGTGTTGCCATTAGAAGTAGATGATTGAAAGACTACAACAAGTTTCATATTATAAACTCATATACATCTTTCAATGCTTTGCTTGGTAGACCATAGATACATGAGAACAACATGGTTCCATCCTCTTTACATCAGTACATGAAGTTCATGAGGGATGGGATTGAATACTACATCAAAGGAGATCTTAAGCCATTTACAGTTCATGGGGTCAAAATATATGAGGATGCAGCCTACTATCTCCCTCAAAATCAATAAGTCTATTCTCATGAACTTGGCCAAATTTCAAAGATAAAAGAAAAATAAAAAGAAAAATAAAAAGAAAAGAAAAAAGAAATGAGAAAGAAAATAAAAGGGAGTGAGAAATGGACTTGGAGGAGAAAGTAGAGCCTGACATTAGATTCCACCCACAATTCATTACTCCATTCGAACATATAAGTAGGATGACTTGACCTCCACCAGGCAGAGGTAGAGGCAAATCCAAAGACATGCCTAGGGATGGAAGACCTCCTTATTGGCCATGTAATAGAAGTTATGTCCGCACTACCAGGAGTACACCTACTATCTATATAGACTTAGAATCTAGTTCAGAGGATGTGTTATATATGATTAGTATGCCGGTAGCACTTCAGGCAGATCCCCATGCAAGTGATAGTTGAGCGGCAAGATGAAGATGCTCCCAAGCAAAGTATAAGTGTATCCAAGTCTATATGTGAAACATAGTGTCGGTTGGGAACTTTAGCTCTAACCTCACTTTCCCCATAAAAAGTTGAGGGTTTGGTAGTTAAGGAAGCCCCTAAGTCTTCCATAAATGTAAAGGTGCAGAAGTTCTTTCTTGGAGCATCATCCTCAAGTCAAGAAGGTGATGTAAAACTTGAGGATGATTCATACAAAGAATTAATAGAATTACCTTTTGATTTGGTACTCATCTTATGTTCTTAATTTAGCAAAGAAAGGATCAATTCCACATGCTTGGTCTAAACACAAGTTGGATAACTTTGAAAGGTTATGGAAAAATAAATGCAGACATTCACAATCAAGACTAGGACTAGGATTCGGTATAGTCGGTCTAGTTGATGTTGACGATTATTGCTTAGTCATCACCAATCATTTGGAATCTGATAGGTTCTTTTCAAATCATGCTAACTTATATGAGGAGGTGTGCTTAGAAACTTTAGATTATCCAAATGACTTTGAAGTCAAGGATGCACTGCCAGAGTTCGAAGAGGAGATCAGATCAACCATCGATGAACTCAAAGAAATCAACCTAGGCGAAGAAGATCACCCAACATACATCAGTTCTGTTGAATGAAAAAGAAACCAATGATTTAGTGAAGCTAACTAAGTTTAAGGCTGCATGGAGTTATGAAGAGATGCTTGATCTATCTCCTGACATAATAGTCCACAAACTAGCAATAGAACCTAATGTTAACCCTATCAAGCAGGCTCCTAGATGCATGCCATAAGATATTGAACAACAAGTCATTTTTAAAATCAAGAAACTAATCGATCATGGTTTTATCAAGGAAAATAAATAACATACCTAGTTGGTTAGTGTCATCCTAATTAAGAAAAAGAATAGCCAAATTTGCATATGCATCAATTTTAGGGACTTAAATAAGGCATCTCCAAAAGATGAGTTTTCATTACCAATCATCGAACTGATGGTGGACATTGCCTCATCTCATGCAATCTTCTCCTTCATGGATGGCTCATCTGGATATAACCAAATAAAGATGGCCCTAGAGGATGAAAGAAACACTACCTTTCGAACCCCGATCAAAATTTATTATTATAAGGTCATGCCTTTCGGCCTTAAAAATGTCGGTGCCACATACCAGCAGGCCATGACTCAAATCTTGATGAACTCATTCAACATCAAGTTGAATGTTACCTCAATGATCTTCTTATCAAAAGAAAAGAAAATGAAGATCATCTCTTTAACTTAAGAGTAGTTTTTGAATGGTTAAGACAATATAACCTCAAAATGAACCCCCTAAAGTGTGCATTCGGAGTAGCAGAAAATTCCTTGGCTTTATTGTCTGACATTGGGAATTAAAATCAATCCCGAAAAGATCAAAGTGATATTAAAATATCATCCCCTAAAAGTCTAACACAACTCAGATCATTCCAAGGGAGGTTGGCGTATCTAAGATGCTTCATATCCAACCTATCAGGGAGATGTCAGCCATTCTCAGCACTTGTCTAAAAGGATGCCAAATTCAAATGGGATGACAAGTGCCAGCATGCCTTCCATCATGCCTATGAAAATATTAAGCAGTACTTGATGACATTGCCAGTTCTACCAGCCCCTATCTCTGGCGAGCTACTAATCCTCTACACTACTGCAATAGATGACTCTTAGTGCTTTGTTAGCCCAAGCCAATGACAAGGAAGGAGAATGCACTCTACTACCTCAGTCATCATTTAATACCTGCTGAAGCCAACTATCCACCTATTGAGAAGCATTGCCTAGCTTTAATCTTCGCATCCCAAAAGCTATGACACTATATGCTCTCTCATAAGGTGAACTTGATATCTAGAGTCAATCCTACAATACCTCATGACACGGCCGACCTTATTCGGACGGTAGGCACATTGGTCCATGATTTTGTCTCAATTTGACGTAACATTTGTACCCCTCCGTGCTGTGAAAGGACAAGCACTTGCGGATTTCTTAGCAGCGCATCCACTCCCTGTTGATTCTCCGCTTAATGATGATCTCCATGATGAACAAATTATGAACTTATGAGATAGTAGTGCTCTCCACTAGGAAATGTACTTTGATGTGCTTCCTCTCAAAGGAGAAGAACCATAATCTTTCTTCAGGCGGGTAGGAATAGTTCCCCAACTCGGGCCATAATATGATGAGATTCTCTTTATCTCTAATCCATGCACCAACAATGAAGTTCAATATGAGGCTCATTTGGTTTGGAGTTAGCTGGCATATTATGCATACAAAATATCAATATCTATGGGGACTCTCAACTAGTCATCAACAAAGTCATTGGGTCCTATAAGGTTCTCAAGCTTAAACTCCATCTATGATAAGTACACCATGGAACTATTGGCTCAAATCTCAGGTTACCATCTATAAGATTCCTCGAGGGAGAACACATAGTAGATGCATTAGCTTGCCATAGAATTGGCATGTCCAGAAGATGAGTCTATATCAATAAAAATTCAAAATAAATAAGTCTTATCTCTTATTAATACTAAACTCATTGATAAATACTCTCTTGAAGGGGAGGTTGTTGTTGCCAAAAGGACGAGGAGTTAGATTGGAGGCAACCATTCATTGATTATCTAAACAAAGGCAAATTATCTCAAGAGAAGTCTCAAGCCCATCAGATGAAACAGAGAGTCATTTCCTATGCTCTCATGGATGGCACCTTATATCGGCAGTCTTTCGATCATATATGGTTACGTTGCTTAGATAAACATGAAGCCCGTAAGATAATGACCGAGGTACACTCAGGTCTATATGGAGTGCATCAATCCAGTCTAAAAATGAAAGCCAATCAAGAGACTAGGATATTACTGGCCTATGATGATTATCGAATGTATGGATGTAGCCAAGAGTTTCCATCAATGTCAAGTACACGGCATGGTTCTATACCAACCACCCAACATTCTCCATCCGACATTGGCTTCATGGCCATTCGAGTGTTGGGGTACTGACATTATGGGTCGATTGATCCTCCTTCTTTCAAGGGTCATCGATTCATTCTAGCTGTCACCGACTACTTTTCCAAGTGGGCGAAGGAAATTCCACTTAGAGAGGTCACAACTCAGCATGTGCTCCAGTTTTTTAGGAATCGTATCGTATATAGGTTTGGGGTGCCTCGATGAATTATATTCGATAATGGTATTGCATTCAAGAGCACTAAAATCAACATCTTTGCTTGGAGACATAACATAGATTGAAGATATTCCACCATCTATTACCCAAGGGAAAATGGTCTAGCAGAAGCATTCAACAAAACTCTCATTCAAATATTAAAGAAGACACTCGATGATAACAAGAGACAATGGCATGAGCGTTAATGAAGCCTTAAGCTTCCACTCTGATCTCCAACTCAATCTACCCCTTTCTCCTTAGTGTATGGATCCGAAGTCATCCTACCATTTGAGGTCCAACTCCCATCACTAAGGATAGCTAGGGGTAATAAGATCATGAACAGAAAGCCAAGTTGCAGTTATAAGAGCTCAAAGGTTTTGAGGAGAGACACCTATAGGCATGCTAGGATCTCGAGTTATACAAAGCCAAGATGATTCAAGCTTATAATAAGTTGGTATGTCCTAGAGCTTTTCAAGTAGGAGAGCTTATTTTAGTTCTAAGGAGACCAATTGTTGCCCATCGAAAGATGGGAGGCAAGTTTGAACCCACTTGGGAAGGCCATTATGCCTTAGAGAAGGCCTACCAAGGAGGATCTTATCAACTCATAAATTATAAGGGAGAGCACCCAATGCTTCCAATCAATGGGCTCTACCTAAAGAAATACTATCCATAAATTATGTTCCAAAATAATTATCAATAAAGCTCATTTTCATCTCAAATTTTATCTCTTCTATGTTGAGACATATCTTTGCTTGTGAATCTGTCATGATGTGTTTAGGGTAGGTGTAAGGAACCCAAGTGGCATCTTATCCTTAGTAACACAACACCAACACAAACTACACATAACCACATATAAAATAAACATATATCTTTTATCTCAAGCTATTTTTATATGGGATAAAGCCCCCTATGGCACTCACTCATTAGCTCTAGGTCGGGCTTACGTGCTACCTTGCTAGTGTATCACCCCAGTGGTTACTTGGCTGGCAGATGTAAGTCTACAAACTTTCTTCCTAACTTGATCATTGCAAGTCTACAAATTTTCTTCCTAACTTGATCATTACAAATTGACGAGTTCCTTCTTAGTTTGGTAGGCCTTACTGCACAGTCGGTAAACTACCCCATGTTGACTTTCTCTAAGAGGATGCAAGCCTACATGCTATCTTCTTGGACTAGCCATCATGATCTGATTGGGTCGAGTATATTTGAGATTTAGGATAAGTCCCCAGTGGCTCTTATCCTCCTGACTACTTCAAGCCTGGGTTTAGTTCTTACACGGGACTCCCCATGTAGTAGCCACCCTAGGTGAGATAGTATCTATCCCACTGACGACAGACTATCTCGATGATCATCTCAAACTAACGGGAATCTCAGGTTGGTTGGTTATCTCCATACTGATGGTGACCCACCTGGTGGATACACCACTAGTGGAAAATATAAGTCTACAAGCTTTCTCCCATAGTTGGCCACCGTATACCTATAGGCTTTCTTTTATAGGGTCCTAAATAAAGCCCTTAGCGGCACCCCCCTATGGGCACTCTATTTGGATCACATCCTTAGCGACCCCATTTAGACACTACCCGGGTTACTTTTGGATTGGACAGTTCCCATTTCCTAGTAGTCACTCCTGTGGTTGGAGAATTTGTCTTGAGAATATGCAGATTCTCCCTTGGTCCAGTAAGTTTAAGATATGACTAGACTTATATAATCCCCTTCTCAGTGGGTACATCGCAGAACAGGGTCCACAACATAACACACCAAATTAAATTAAATCAAATCACATCAAGTTAAATGAAATTAAAATCAAATTAATCATCAAGACTACTCTTGAGTTGAGGTAAGATCCCCAGCAGCGCTCACTCAATAGTCTCCTTAGGTAGGGTTCGATTTGTTATGCCATCGATAGATCACCCCAACGACTGATCACTACTTTGGAAGATGTAAGTCTGCTACGCTTTCTTCCTAGTACAGCTGTTGCACACCGAAAGGCAACCCTTAGGTCGGATAGTCCTACCTTGTGGCTGGTTGACTACCCCTTTGGCTTTGTAAATCTAAGATAGGTCAAGGCCGACATAGCTCCTTCTCAGGGAGTCCATCTATTGACTTTGTTTAAGAGGATGTAAGCCTATAGGCTTTCTTCTTGGACTAGCCATCATGATCTGACTGGGTTGAGTATATTTGAGGTTTAGGATAGGTCCTCAAGTGGCTCCTTTCCTCCTGACTACTTCAAGCCTGGATTTAATCCTTACACGGGACTCCCCACTTGGTAGTAACCCTAGATCAGATAATATCTATCCCACTGAAGACAGACTATCCCGATGATCATTTCTGTTTGTGAAGATGTATGTTTACAAGCCATCTTCTTAGGTTGATCATCGCAAATTGATGGGCACCTCAGGTTGGTTGGTTATCACCATGCTGACGGTGACCCACCCGGTGGATACACCACTCATGGCAGATGTAAGTCTATAAGATATCTCCCAAACTTGGCCATCGTATACCTATAGGCTATCTTTTACAGGGTCCTAGATAAAGCCCCTAGTGGCACCTCCCCTGTGGGCACTCTATTTGGATCACATCCTTAGCGACCCCATTTAGACACTACCCGGGTTACTTTTGGATTGGGCAGTCCGTATTTCCTAGTATCCACCCCTGTGGTTGGAGAATTTGTCTTGCGGATATGCAGATTCTCCCTTAGGTTGAGGTAGGACTAGGCTGATATAAGCCCCGTCTTAGTGGGTCCATCATATGCCAACAGGGTCCACAACATAACACACCAAATTAAATTAAATCAAATCACATCAAGTTAAATGAAATTAAAATCAAATTAATCATCAGGACTACTCTTGAGTTGAGGTAAGATCCCTGCGCCACTCAAAGTCGCCCAGTAGGGTTGATTTGTTATGCCATCGATAGATCACCCCAACGACTGATCCCTACTTTGAAAGATGTAAGTCTGCTATGCTTTCTTCCTAGTACAGTCGTTGCACACCGGAAGGCAACCCTTAGGTCGGATAGTCCTACCTTGTGGCTGGTAGACTACCCTTTTGGATTTGTAAATTTGAGATAGGTTAAGGCTGACAAAGCTTCTTCTCAATGAGTCCATCGCACACCAACAGGGTCCACAACATAACGCATCAAATGAAATTAAATTAAATTAAATCATATCAAGTCAAATTAATCATCAGGACTACTCTTGAGTTGAAGTAAGATCCCCAACGGTGCTCACTCAGTAGTCGCCTTAGGTAGGATTCGATGTGTTGTCCGTCCAACAGATCACCCCATCAGCTTTTCCCTCCTTTGGAAGATGTAACTTTGCTATGCTTTCTTCCTAGCATAGTCATTGCACGTTGAAAGGAAACCTCTTAGGTCTTATAGTCCTACCTTATGGTAGGTAGACTATCCCTTTGGACTTATAAATCTAAGATAGGCTACGGCCCCTGTGGCTCCTTCTTAGTGTGGTCCATCGCACACCGACAGGGTCCATAACAAAATAAATTCAAAACCAACCTCCCCAGTGGAGTCAAATTAAACATATTGGACAAACCAAATTTTCCCTAATGAGGAGCAAATCAAATTAGCCTCCCTAGCAAAGCTTAGATCTAAATCAAACAAACCTAACTGAGTGCACATCCCCGAAGGATATGCCCTCAATCTACAACCCTTCTCCTCAGTGAAGTCATAACAATGAAACCAACCTCCCTAGTGGAGTCTAATCAAACAAATCAAAGAAATCCAATCGAACTCTTATCCCCAGTGGATAGCCTGAACCTGCTTCTCTAATGGAAGGTTCACATACCCAATCCCCAGTGAATTCCAACTCATATCCCTAGCGGATATCCCTCCACATTAATTTTAAAAAAAAATTAAAATCAATTAAATCTTGATCCCCATCGATATAGATTCTTATCCCCAGTGGATACACACCCAAACTAATCATATTCACAATCAAACTCAAATTCTTATCCCTCAGCGGATAACTTGAACATGCTTCCCTAGTTTAAGGTTCATGTACTCAATCCCCAATGGATTCCTTATGGCTCTCTTATTCCCTTGGCATAAAGAGAACTGCATTGCACTAAGATCGTGAGTCTATCTACCTCTCGGGTCTAGGTATAGATCATCTTCATTAGTGTTTGCAATCTTCTGGATGTTGTGGATCATTTGATTGATGCGTGTGTTTGTTACACCACACCTATTGGGGTCCTTTTGGTTGACCTCACTTTTGGAGTGAGCTCTCAACCTTCTCCTCTTAGACTTAGGACTCTTCTGACACTAGAGTTTCTTAATCATAAGACACTTCTAGTGATTAGGTGAGCACTTAACCTAGAGACTTAGAAAGGTTAACCATGATTAGGCAATGCCTTAAAACTTAAGGAAATCACCTACCCTAAGGCTCACATATAAGTCCCACTAAACTTAAATCAAGCCAAAACTAAACTAATTGACTAACTTAGGTCCACTTGACCTTGACCTAAAGGACCCATTTGAGCCAACTTCTAATCCAACCCAAATTAGATTGAACTAAGCACACCAAAACCATCCACCATGATTATTGATCACCCTAGGATGATCAATTACAATTCATTGGGTTAAACGAAGTCAATTTGATCCTTTGACCAAGTAAACCTTTAGCCCAAATAAAACTTAAACTAGCTAAAACCCATTATATACCAATTCATTGAAACTATTGATCCAAACATACTCATAATCAATGGTTGAACGAGACCAAACTCTCAATTGAGCCAAACCAAATTCAATTGACAATTTAACCGAGTTGACCCAAATTATCCTAAAAAGCCAAAATGGGTCAAATCCCAATCTAACCCAAATTGATTGCAACCAATGGCTCTTTATTCCAAATTGATTATTGAACTTGACCAAAGCCATAATTGTGCCTAATTTGACCAATTGGTCAACTTGACCCAACCTAGCCCAAATTAACCTAAAGGGTCAAATTAGCCAAAATTCAAATTAAATTCAAATTGATTCAAACCAAAGGCTATGTTCATCTTCAATTAGCTAATTGAACATGAATCAACTCATAACCTAAGCCTATTTGGCCAATTTTAGTCAAATTGGTCAACTTGACCCACTTGATTCCAAATGAGCCAAAATCAATCTTAAGCCAAATTAAATCAAATTGATCATACCAAAACTCTTCAAATCATCATTTGAACCTAGCATAAGCTTTGGTTTGACCCAATTTGACCAATTGGTCAACCAACAACTTAATATAGCCCATATGACCCAAATTGAGTCGAACCCATTTGAATTAAGTCAAAACCCATTGCAATCTGATCTAACCCATCCTAAACCCACTTGGAATCAGCCCAAACCAATCAAATCCCTCATAGAGCCTCCCCCATATAGGATTCCACCTAACCTCATTCAATTCTCCCCTATCACTTGCATTCAAACCGCCCCACCACTTACATTCAATGGAGTTGATCATGGCGATGAAGACTTTAAGAGCTAAATACAAAGTCCCCAATCAGCCATTACCTCCCAACCATCTCTCCATCACACTTAATGATAGATTTTCATCCATCCACTTAAAGAGAAGAGAGAGGGGTTAAAAGCTAAGCATATTCTCCTCATTCCACCCTCTTAGAACCTCCAAAGCCATTAGCAACCACTTCCCCACTTTTCTTAAGCTAAAAACATCAAAATTGGGTGGTTCTCGATGAGAAAACAGTAAGCACCGGAAGATATATCTTTACATAGTGAAGGTGAAGGTCTAGGCTCATTCCAAAGCTTCTTCTTCCACTCAAGAGAGTTCTCGGATCATCACCGCCGCCGAAAACCATCCCCGGCGAGGTAATTTTTGAGAAAAATTGTAGTCGACCATATGATCTATTATTTGTAATGATTTTTGCTCGATCTTAGTAATATACCTTAAATAAACCTTGTAATTTCCAATTTTATTTAATCCTAATACGAAATAGAGGTTTTTAGATCATAAAATGAGCCCATTTGGAGATTTCATCGATTTCATAAAATTAAAAAATTGAAGAGCCTAGGATCGGTGAGCGATCATCAATCTTCCATTCAGGAGATGGCTTGATCATGATCCGTCTCTCGAAATCACCTTCATAGGATCTGGGCGTCGATCTCCATTTCAGTCGATCTTCGTGCCACTCAGCCATAGACCATGATGCCCAACCATGTGGTGCCACATGGCATCATGATCCCAACTTGTTAAGTTAAGGGAAATTGATTTTTGCTTTTAAAAATTAATTAAATTACCTAAAACTTCAAACATTCATAGAAAATAAAATACCCAACAAAAATTACAAATAAGGGCTCGTTACATTCATCTTCCTTGGAGGAATCCATTAAAATTAAAATCATCAAATTCCACTGAGTGGATTAAGAGTAACTTAAGTTTTAATAAAAATTAAGTTTCATTAATTACTCTCAAAATATAAATTGGATTGAGTTAAAATTTTCAAAGGTTAAAATTGGGCTTAAAATCTACCTACAATAAAAATTTCAAGAAAAATGATGGATTGGAAGATATTCAATTTAAAATTTCAAATGATCTGTTTTAATAAAATAAATCAATATACTTCATAAAATTTGGTTGAATCAATTGAAATTTAGGCAAATTATAACAAATTGTAGAAAATCCAAAAACTACAAATAAATACTCATTTTAAAGGTATTTTAAAGGGGAATCCGTTTAAATTATTCTTAATTAATTTTAAATAGTGATTTTGGCTTAATTAAGGTTTAATGAAAAGTGTAATTAGCTTAATTACTCATTAATTAATAACCCAATTAATTTCAAACTTTTTGAAGCTATTTAGGAATGACCTCTACCTCCCCTATTTTTCTTGGAATTTGTTGGCTGATTAATTAGGAGAATTAATTGATTATGCCTTAATCACTCTTCTAACTTAATTAAAGAATAGTTAAGTACATAAATAGTAAATTAATTAATTAATTGGACCCATTTAACATTGATTGATAGTGAGGAGGTTTAGGGAATGTGATTGGGATATTTTTCCTAATTCATTCCCTAATTTTCCTTTACTTTCCAAGGAAATTATTTAAGGAATTAATTAACTAATTAATCATTTAATTAGCTTAAATAAATTTTAAAAATGGATCTGATTTCCCCTAATTGACTCATGGGTATGTCCTTAAGTGTTTAATAACATATAAGAACTCTAAGGAAATTATTACTAGCCTACATATGTGGGAAGGTTATGAAGTACTCAATTAAATCCTTAATCAATCACACCTCTTAATTAAACAATTATTTAATCAAGTTAATCTTATTAAACCTAAGCTTAATCAAACACAAATCTGAACTCAATTAAATCACAATTAAATGAAAATTAAACCTCAAATCAAACCTAACTTATCAAATCATTAATTTAAACAAACATGAAATCAAATTAAAAGTTTCAACAAATAAATAATCTAAATCAAATCAAATTAAATTAAGAAAGTCTCTCATTAATTTAATATGTAATCAAATCAAATTTCATTCAACCTACTAAAATAAGATAAACTAATTAACTATCCAATGTATGAAATCAAAATGCAATCCAAACTTTGATAAACATGACAAATGGGTGATTTTAAAAATAAAATTCTAATTATAAAGAATCAAACTCAATTAAAATCAAAATAAAATCTCAATTAATCTAAAAAAAATACAAATAAATGAATCAAATCAAATCAAATAAACATAAAATTAAATCACATAATCATAATCAAAGAAAAGGATTAGATATTAATTTAAAAGGATATTGAATTATCAAAATTTAACTAAATCAAAATATCTAATCTAAAATCTATCGATCAAAATACATTAAATTAAATAAATTTAAAAAGATATTGAATTATCAAAATTTAATTGAATCAAAACATTTAATTAAAATTAATCAATCAAATTACATGAAGGTAAATAAATACAAAATATAATAAATACAAATCAAATCAATACTAAATCATTCAAATAAATCAAATCAAATAATACCTTAAATACAAACAATCAAATTAAGGGTTCCCCTTTATGTGTTTAATAACATAAAGACCCGTTAAGGAAATTATGGTTAACCCATAAATATGGGAGAATCATAAAAGTACTTAATTATATTCTTTAACTTAATTAATCCTTAATTATGAGCCAATTGCATTAGGTTCTTTAGGAGCATCACAATTTTATTTCCTCACATGTTCATGTCATTTATGGCTTATAATTAAGTGGTTAATCAAATTAAAGAATCATAGGTAAGGGTAATTAATTGATTTAATTAAGGATCCAACTTAATTAATTCATAAAATTCACTTATTTTTTACTTATTAAATTAAATCACGAACATGGGGTATGGAATAGGATTAGAAAACCTCTTCTTATATTTCTTAAATCAAATCAAACATGGAATCAGAATGATATTAAGAAGCTTTAGTTTATTTTAAATGATTTTATTTAATATGATTGCCCTTAGGATTTAATTAGATTGAATGAAATCATATGCTTAGGTCTTTTATTTCTTTGCAATTATATTAAATGTTGTTTGTCATATATGATCATGCATTCATCTCTTTCAAAAGTTAATTAAACAAAATGATTTCTTTTATGACAAATTGCATGTGTTGACTTAAATTAAAAATAGGTGTGGCTATTATCACTATTAAATCAAAAATTACTTTTAAAAGTGTATAAATCATTTATAATATATGGTGTGATGCTAATTATGAAATATTTATGAGTTTTCATGTGTTTATTATCTAAGATTTGTGGTATGAAGTCTTCTCTCTTTACTTTGCATGGGCTTACATAGGATTTACAAATGTATAGTTCATTTGAAAAGAACACAGCATTTGTCCAAATCCATTCCCATGTATGTCCATGCTAAGGCTTAGAAAGAATTTCATATCACATATGTAAATCATATGATCGAATCAAATACAACATTTTGCATGACTTCTTCTTCTTATGGTTAATTGTACATTCATATGTATATAAGAAGAGTGGTATATTAGTAGACATCCGGGGAGCATCTTTAAGTAGCCCTAAGGAGGTCTTTACCTCACTCCCCTAGTGCAAAATAATGGCGTCATACCTACTCATATCTCTTACACATATGTATGTGCAATGTGACTAATGAATAGAAAGTCATAATTCAATCAAACTTATTTCTTCTTTTGCATGACTCTTCATCCTTATAGTTGTGTATACATTTATATATATATATATATATATATATATATATATATATATATATATATATATATATATATATATATATATATATATATATATATATATAGAATAGTGGGTATATTAGTCGGACATCGGGATGCTTTAGGAGAGGTCTTTACCTCACTCCCCGGTGTGAAACAATGGCTTACCACTTAAAACTTTTATACATTTGAGTGTACATGTAGCTAATGGATTGAAGTCTCCTTTTTTTATTAAAAAAGACATGCATTCATATTAATCTAATTAAATGAAATATAAACTTCAAATATACTTCATTATATTCATCATCTAAGTATGCTAAGATATATTATATATGTAGGTATACTTAGGATCCAATCAAGTGCATGTTACATGTGATGGAAAGAAATGAATGAACATGTGTCATGTAATAGTAATTCATTCCAATTATTCTTAAGAAGCCTTTCACATTAAATAAGGTTATTTAAGGTGAACCCAAACCTAGGACTAATTAAAACATGTAATAAGCCATTCACTAAAGGAAATTAAGTCATAATAACATGTTTTAGAAAATGACTTAAGGTAGGGATGAAAGAGGGCAATCCTCTTTCTTCTCTTTATAACACTTAGATGTTAAGTGTAGGGTCTTATGGAACCAAATAAATCACAAATTAAAACATGCAAAATCAACTAAATAACTTAAAGTGAAACCAACATTCCATGTTAAATTGTATTCTTTTACACTTAGAAAACTTCAACATTAATGCCTAATCAAGATATATCACACAAGCTTTAAGCACACACATTAGAATACTAAGTCACCACTTCTAGTGCTAAGTTAGGGTGATGTATGTGTGACGAATATTTTGTTTTGTGATGTAATGTTTTAGACTGGAAGTTAGGGTGCATATTTCATAGATTGGATGTTAGGCTATTAATCATATATTCTCTGGGGGTTGTGCTTAAGGGTCATTGTAATAAAATATAAATGCTTTTCTGCAGTTACTTAGCCCCTAAGCATAGCCCATGTTAGGATAGGTAGGATTGGTTACCCATGTGTGGGGTGCTAAGTCCAAATCATTCATATAACTGTTTGTTATGTATGGTGTGTTTAGCTAACATTTATTTTATAGGTGTAGCTAGATTTACTTTCCTTCTTTTAATGTAATTTTGCATTAGGAATTAGGAATAGTGATATGGGGAGGCTAGAAGGCTTTGTCACAGGCCCTATGATGCCTTTGAAGCAAGCACATCCAAAACAAAATGAAGAAATGGAGGAGATATGAAGAATGAAGACCCCATAGCATTTATTCATTTATGTAATTGTAATTATTCTTTTTTGTAATCAGGTTGTATAAGGGTATAGCTACCTATTTTTCTTTTGGGTTGTGTGGTGGTACCTGACTGCACCGCTCTTTTATTCTTTTATGATAGCTTTATAAAATTATTTATGTTTTGCTTAGCTTATGCATTAGTAAAAGTATGCATTTTCAAAGTGTATTTATGATTGATGATTGTTGTATAGCTTGGATATGATTAGGCTCCTAGGATAAAAATTAATTTTTCTACCCAAACTAATAACTCATAACTAAACCTTTAAAATAATTCATAACCTCACATAAAAGCCTCAGAATTAAATCAAGATAATAAAATGTTTAGCAATCCCTTAGCTAGATGATTATATGTATAATATCATCCATGTCATTTCTTACACTCTTGCTAAGAGGGCTTCCATCTGCTAGAGAATAAGGCTTGACTTGTAAGAGCCTTTGATGGAAAGAGACCTCTTTCTCTTTTTTTATAATCAATTTCTTATGCATTTAGGCATATAAAATCCGACTTGTGTTAAAATAAAGAGTCCAAAAGAATCAAATAAATTTGATAAAATTTGCATTAGATTAAGTCATGAATTCATACCACTCGTGCTCTAGTCTCTTAGTGAGTGAGTTTAAGTATTTAGTTTCTTTTCTAAATAAATAACAACATAACTATCTTGCAAAGCATAAGACTTGCCTACATGGATTTAAAGTGTAGAGGAGTTAACTCACTGTCACTCCAGGCGACGATAAGTTCAGCAGTTGGGTGATTTTTTATCTCTTGTGGAGGTAAACCATATACTCATTTTCACCTTAGATTTAGGTCATGCTTTGGCCTTCACTAAAGCTCCCTAGATTTAAGATATGAGGTTGTTGTTTCTCTTTGCAGGCTGTAAGCATAAATTCTCACTTCTTAGGTATTTTCACAATCTTGTATTGTGGAATTATAAGTCCTAGATTTCTAATAAACTTTCAACTCAAACAAATAAATCCCTTCAAATCCAAATATATGAAGCCCAACCATAGGATAGATTGGAGTGCTCACTAGGATTTCTAGTATCATGAGCACTCCCTACTCATCTCCTTTGGTTTTGATAAGAACTCTTCCTATTTGATCTCTCCCACATGATTTCCAAACATACAACCAATCATTTGATAGTCTTATCTTTGAATTCTTTGGAGACAATAATCACCTACTTTAATCTAGAGTATTCTTAAGGGATTCACTTCTCTTAAGATGTAATTAACTATGGCTTGCCTCCATGAACTTAACTGATTTAAATAAATCACCTTTTCCATGTAAAGTAGGGAAATTTTTTTTGTATATTCGAAGACCCATCATACCTTAGGAGTCCTTATTAGTTGATTAGGTCCATTATAGGGTAGTGACTTCTATCTCTTGAGATAGTACACTATTTTTTAATGTCATACCCGATCACCCTAATAAGTACATCTAATCTGCGTGGTGTTCCCTCACATATACACACAAAGCACCCAAACACCAGAAATAAACACCACACTCCTCAAGTCATGTAAGAAGCTGGACTCCGAGCATCCGTAGGCTCTGTCGACCCGGTGAAGAATTGATCTTAAACTAGCACAGGGCTTCATACTCTCCCTAGTGGGTATCTCAAACTATGCTGGTGGTGGAGGCAATGCAACAATCCTCCTATAATCCTCTTCTCCTTCTAAAGCCAAGAGGGGGTGAAACCTACTACCACTCAAGAGTGGAGAGGTCTCATGAGGGAAACCCTCTTCAGCTACATGAGAGACATCATCAACCTGCCTTGCCCTCTAGTGCTCTTAACCTTTTGTTTCTTGTTGCATTACATCCGATGGCGGGGTGGAGCCTACCTCAAAGGTACAAGAGACTATCTCGAGGCCAAGATAGCCTTCCCCTTCATAATGGGGAAACTAGTGAGGAGGTGCTAACCCTAGGGGCTGCAACGGGTAGCTAAGCTAACAAGTGCAAAATAAGCGATGTTGTTGATCAGTGTGGGAACCACAAGAGCCTTCCTCTTCTGAGGGAAACTTCAATCCGGATGTCAAAGCGGAGGTGGCTTATCCCCACCTCCTCCTTGTTAATAGTCTTGAGGGTTGGCCCCTCACAAGTGACTCTGACAGCTTCAAAGCCACATCTGAATTGGATCACATGGGTGGTGGTGAGTATGGCCTGATCTAAGGCCATATCCACACCAGATGGGAAAAATAATATCATCTTACCAGCAAACATGGTAGAAGACAGATCACAGAAGGGACTAAGAACTGAACTGGTATAACTACATTTGAAATAGAGCTAAATCTAACCCTTGCTTTAACAACTTACTTCAATTATTGATTTTTAGATTTGACTTTGGAATTTGAATTAAACAAATTTGGAGAGATTTGAATTTAAATTTAAGAATTTGGAAACATTCAACAAATTTAGTTCAAATATTTAGGAGAGACCTTTGGAGATATATTTGTTGTATGTTTTGTTTGAAATTTTATTTTTGAAAAAAAACTTTTATTTAGCAAATTTAGGTATGCTAAAAGGTTTCAATTATATGTTTGAAAGCATCTTGTTTATGATGATTGTTTGTTATGTGTGTGATATATGTTGGTTTGATTCTTGATTTGAAAATGGGACCCTCACTTCACAAATTTATGTATGACAAGTAAAGGCCAAATGTGTTTAATATGTTTGTTGTTTGTTTATATGATTTGGAGAACTCTCATTTGATAAATTTAAGTATATTAAATGGAGTTCAATATATGTGTTTGATATTTGCTGATTTTATTCCTCTTTTGAAAAAAAGAACTCTTATGACAAATTTAGGTATGTCAAATAGAGTTCAAATATATGTGTAAATGTTTTGATGTTTGGAAGTGAGATCCACACTTAACAAATTTAGGTATGCTAAATGGAGCTCACTTATATGTGGTTTTGTTTTGATCTTGAAGGTTGAATTCTCATTTAACAAATATGGTTATGTTAAATGGAATCCAAAAAAAATGTGTTTTGATCTTTTGTGATTTGATTTTGTTTTTTAAAAAGGGAACTTTTTTTAGCAAATTTAGGTATGTTAAGTTCAATTTGATTGATTGTTGATTTCGAAAATAGGACCTCATTTGACAAATTTGGATATGTCAAATGAGGTTCAAATGTGTTTTGATTTTGAAAATGGAACTTCACTTAACAAATTTAGGTATGTTAAGTGGAGTAAGTTAATTTTTGAATATTTTGAAGAAACTCTCATTTAACAAATTTGGATATTAAATGGAGTTGGTTGATTGATTCATTTTATTTTGAAAAAATGCTATTAAAAAAAGGGTTTTGATGATGATAATTTTTTTTAAACAAAACCCCTTTTAAGTGTGTGGTTAATTATTGTGTTTAGAAGAGGTTTGAAGATTTTCTTTATATTTTGTAAATCATTTAATGTGTGGTAAAATGATAAAGCATTAAATGGACCTAATCACCTAATAAGGACTCCTAAGGCATGATGAGTCTTCGAATATACTAGAGATTTTTTCTCTACTTTACATGGATGAATAAAGTAGAGTTTATATTAAATCGAGTTCTAAAGTTCCCTATGGATGCAAGCCTCCATAGTTAATTACATCTTAGGGAATGAAATTCTCTAAGAATTCTCTCGATTAAAGTAGGCAATTATGGTCTCCAAAGATTTAGACTATCAAAGGATTGGTTGTATTTGGAAGATCAATTGGGAAAGATCAAATGGAGAGAATTATTTTGGAAGCCAAAGGAGATGTGTTGGGAATGCTCATGATACTAGAAAGGCTAGTGATCATTCCAATCTATCATATGATTAGGCTTTATATATTTGAAAGTGAAGAGATTTATTTATTTGAGTTGAATTTTATTAGATTGCTATGGCTTATAATCCAACAACACAAGATTATGGAAATGCCTAAGAGGTGAGAATTTATGCTTATAGCCTGAAGGAAACAGCCACCTCAGATCCTAAATCTAGGGAGGTTTAGTACAATACCAAAGCATGACCTAAATCTAAGCAGAGAATGGACATGATGGTTTACCTCCACAAGAGAGAATAAACCATCTGACTTCTAGGCTTACAACTACATGGAGTGGCTGCCAGCTAACTCCTCCTTCATTTTAAAACCATGTGGTCTGGTCATATAAATTTGCAAGATAGTTAGGTTGTTATTTATTTAGAAAGAAACTAAGTCCTAAACCCACTCCCTAAGACTAGAGAGTATGAGTGGCAATGACTTAATCTACAAATGTAAAATCTTTTCATATTTTTATTTTATTTTGACACTTTATTTTGACAAAAGTTATAGAGATTCTTATGCCTAAATGCATGATGAAAGTTGATTGTTGTTAAATCAGTGAGAAGGGGGTGTTCTCTACCATAAGGAATGCCCTCACAGGTCAAGCGTTCTCCTATCATGCATAGATGGAGATCCCCCAATTTCAAGGAAGAAAGAATATGCATGCATGATGTGAAACATACAACATTCAAAGCGGTTGCTAAATCTTTTAATTATCTTATTTATTGTGTAGGCTTTATTGTGAAGTTATGAGTTATTTAGAATTTAATTATAAGTGATTAATTGGGATAGAAAAATTAATTTTTTTAAGAGTCTAATCACATCCAGGCCACATATTAAAGTATCAATCATAAGAAATAATGAAAAATCATGTCATTTCTAATGCAAAATATAAATAAATCAAACATTTTCTAAATACCATAAAAGAATAAAAGGCCGGTCACTGGTCTCATAAACAGAGAAAATATGGGTAGCCGAGCTCTACCCTTATACAACCCAGTATGTAAAAGAATAATTACAATTTTATTAAATGTTATGGGGGTCTTCATTCTTCACTCTTCATATCTCCATATCTTTATTCCTTCATTTAATTTGATTTGCTCCACTTCTTTGGTTCATATGTGCTTGCTTCAAAGGCATCACAGGGTCTCTCAAGACTAAGCCTTATAGTTCGCTCATCCTAATCCCTATAGCACCAATCCTAATTCCTATTATGAAATTACATTAAGAATAGGAAAAGTAAATCTAACTACACCAAAAAATATAAGTGTTAAACACACATACAATCCCAAGCTATATATATATGATTTGGACTTAGAACCCTACACATGGGTAAAAGCCCACTATCTAACTTGGATCATGCTTAGGGATTTAAACAACCTACAAAGGGAGCATTCATACTTAATATTAAGCACCCCTATAAGCACAATCCCCTACAGAAAACATGATTAGGCTAAGAACGACCTACCATCCAGCCTACGAAGCATACACCTTAACATCCAGTCTAAAATAATACATCATAAAACAAATTATTCATCACATCATGCACCATCTGGGACTATAAGTGGTGACTTAATTCTAATGTGTGTGTTAAGGCTTTGTGTGGTATGTCTTAACTAGGCATTAGAGTTATATTTTTCTAAGTTTAGAAGGGATTCAATTTAACATGAAAGGTTGATTTCACTTCAAGTTGTTTAATTGATTTGAGAATTTTTATTTATGTTTTCTTTTGTTTCATATGTTTTTACACTTAACATCTAAGTGTTATAAAGAGAAGAAAATGGGATTGCCCTCTTTCATCCTCACCTTGAGTCACTTCTAAAGCATATTAATTTGATTTAGCTCTTTAATAAATGGCTTATTACACATTTTAATTAATCCTAAGTTTAAGTTCACTTTAAATAATCTTATTCAATATAAAAAGCATCTTAAGATTAATTTAATTGAACTACTACCACTTGACATATATCAAATCATTCCTTTCTATCACATATAATATGCACATGATTTAATCCTAAGTATATCTATACATGTAGTACATTTTAGCACACTTAAATGATGAATGTATGTGTATATTTAAAATTTATATATTTTTTTGTTTATTTGAGTGAATTATTTAAATATATTAATTTAAAGCTTTATCCAAATTCTTATACAAAAATACATAAGAATGAAATTGAATAGGTATGTGACATTGTTAAACTAAGAAAGTGAGGTAATCAAATGACATCCTTGGGGCTACTTAAAGCCTCATATTCCCAGGATGTCCAGACTATATACCCATTGTATTCAAACATATGCAAATTTGTATACATGAAGATAGGAAGTAAGCTCCAAATCATATGGCTAATTAATTTAACCACTTAATCAATTATGAACGCATGTAATTTTGACATAAAAAGGGATTTCCATTCATTAATTACATATATATACACATGTATAAATTCATAAATAAGTACGTGCCATTGTTAAACCAGGGAAGTGAGGTAATCAAATGACCTCCTTGGGGCTAACTAAAGCCTCGTATTCCCGAGATGTCCAGACTATATACTTGCTTTTCTTGAATACACATGAAATGAAAAAGATAACAATGCAAAGATTATATTTTTATTTGATTGAATCATTTATGTATATTAATTAAAGCTCTATCCAAATTCTAATGTTAAAATACACAAAAATGAAATCAAATAGGTACGTGCCGTTGTTAAACCATGGAAATGAGGTAATCAAATGACCTTCTTGGGGCTAGCTAAAGCCTCGTAATCCTGGGATGTCTAAACTATATACCAATTACATTCAATCTTATATAACTCAACACATGAATAGAGGAGAACTCAACATTCATACTCTTAAGCTATAAGCACATGCATTTCTTATGTATTTATAACTAGCATCAAAACACATATTATCATTCATTTATAAGCTTTTGAAAAAATATATTTGGATTCAATAGATATAGTATATCAAATTACATATTAACATCTCAAATGAAACTTAAGAATTTCTTTAAAAAAGATGAATGGATTATTTCAAATGACTATCAAAAATATTTGAAAGATGATTAAAGATAAAATAAATATTTTTAAAAAAATTTTAATCATATTAAATAAACTATATAAAATAAACCAAAACTTTATATATTTGACATAATTTTTTTTTTATTTTTGAATTTTCTTTCATGGCTTTAATCCAATAACACAAGATTATGAAATTAATAAGATTTATGCTTAAAAACAATATTATTAATTAGTACAATACCAAAGCATGACCTAAATCTAAGCAGAATACATGATGGTTTACCTAGAGAGAATAAAATACTTTGGCTTACAAAAATGGAGTGGTAATTAATTTTAAAACCATTATGGTCATTAAATTTGCAAGATATTTTGTTATTTATTTAAAACAAGTTTAAAACTTAAGAGACTTAATGATTATGACATTAATTACAAATGTAAATATTTTCATATTCTTATTTTATTTTACATTTATTTTGAAAAATATTAATTCTTAATTTAAATGCATGAAATGATTGTTTTAAATTAGAATGTTCTCCCATGACATGCATTTCTTATGTATTTAAATCATCATATTATCATTCATTTATTTAAAATATATTTATTCAATTGATACATATATTAAATTAAATCAACATATACAAAAAGAGAATAATCATTTGATTTAGTATTTTTTGAAAAGATGAATACTTATAATTAAACACACAATATCTATGATTGGAGGTAAAATATCACATGATTTCATAAATTATAATTTAAGATAATTAATAAAACTATTTAAATAAAATAGCTTTCTTATTGACATTTTTAATTTCATGTTTATTTATTAAGGATAGAAAGATTTTTGATTCTAACCAATACATTTTTTAATTCATTTGGTTTAATGAAATTAATTAAGTTAATTTTATTTAATTAAGTTTAATATGCATTAAATCATTAATTACACTTTTATATATCCAAGTGATTAACCAAAATAATTATGAGCAACAAGATATGCTTAAAATAAATTTGCAATAGTCCAGTGGGGACTAATCTGGCTCAATTATTGATTGGTAAATTACTTAAATATACTCTTATGATTTTCCCATGCATTGGACCATAATTTTTTTAAACTCATAGGTTATTGAACATAAATCACAAGATTTTAATAATCTCGAATTGATTATTTTAAAAAATGACCATTCAATTAGATAAATCTTGGTGGCGATTTTAAAGAAATGAACTTAGGAAAATAGATTAAAGGCCCATCTTTCATTAGTTCATTCACTCTTTTAATGATTAATAGTTTAATTAATTTACTCCGTGATTAAGTGGAAACTTAAAGTAATTAAGGTTTGGTGGTCAATTTCAATCTAAGCAATAAATCTCAACAAAAATTATGGGAGGTGGTTATTATTTAATTTTAAAGTTTGTTAATTACTTAAGTAGGTAAGGAATTACTAAGCTAATTTATCTTACATTTGATTACCTAGGTCAAGAATTAAGAATATTTTTAATTTCTCTCTGAAATACCTTTAAAATGAGTATTCATTTATATTTAATTTTTTTTATAGTTATGATTTTTATGCCATTAAAATTATTTAAGAATTAACCATTAATCATGTTTTGGTGACGATGGCGTCGTTCATGGCAATTAATTGGTTGGTATGGCAAGTACTTGCATGGCATTGGAGCACTTTCATGTCCATCGATGGTCGATGGCCATAATAATCTTGTGGTAAATGATTAAATTGGATAATTTTAATAGATCTAATCATGACCGTCCATTCATCTCAGGAATAATGAATGATGGATCATCATGGCGAGGAGAATGGAGTTGCCATTGTTCTCATGATTCAAAATCAGCACCGGATGACTCAAATGGATCCACACCTTTCTGAAGGATCCAAGATCGTGGTCAAGATCATGAGTTTAAACATTTTCTTCTAAAGTTCAACTCATTTTCATTCAAGGTTAGTTTTGATGGCGCTCACTGAGCATAAGATGTGGAAATCAATTGACTTAGTGGAGATGAAGGTCTCAATCTCAATTTGGTGGTTCACTCAAAGGGTAATACTGAAGCATAGGAGGCGTTATCAGTAGCATTTGGTGTTGGAGACAATTCATTCTTGCTGGCTCCGGATGGTGTATTAAAATACACTTTGGTTGATTCTTGAGCAAATGTGAATGGAGGAAGGCTCTATTTCGGTTTGAAGGAAATCAGAATGAGGTTTGGAGCTTAGGAGCTTGGGAAATTCGGCCTCGTCTTGGGTAGATGGGTCTCATGGAATGAATTTGTATGTGTTTTAGTGGAAATGAGGGGTGTATATTCAAGGAGGTAGTGTTTTCTTTGGTGTTTCAAGTGCTCAATGGGGAGATGAGGTAATTTTACCTCCTGGGTCATGGCACACAACCACCTTTGTTAGGCATGGTCAAGCCTAGGTGGACCAATGGGAGAGTGCCAGCCAATGAATGAAATGATAACTTACATGGGTAATTTGCCTGTTTAAAGGGTAGGATGGTCATTTGGCATTAAATTTAATTATTTGGAATGATTCAAAGTGGGTTATTAAATTTCAAGTCATTTGGAGTTCATTTGGTTTGATTTGGCTCAATTTGACTCATTGAGTCAAATTGGGTTAAGGTCAAGTTTATCAATTGATCAAATTGGGTCAAGGTTGGATCATGTTCTATGATCATTTGGGATGTATTGTTATCATTGGTTTGGTTCAATTTGGTTTTGATTTAGTTTTGGCTCATTTAGTGCATTTGGGTCAAATGGGTAGTTGATTATTTGAAGTAAATTGGCTTGATGGCTTTGTTTGGGTTTGGTACTCATTTGGAATATGTTGTAGCTTTGGTTGGGTTTAATTTGGATTTAATTGGGTTTTAGGTTGGTTTGACCCTTAAGGTCATAAGGTTCAATAGGTCATTTGGGTCAGTGGGTTGGGCTGGAGGCTTTGATCAAGTTCAATAGTCAATTGGAATGAACTTGAGCCTTGGTTGCAATTAATTTGGATTGTATCAAGATTTCACCCATTTTGACGATGTAGGTCAAATTGGGTCAACTTGGGTCAAACAATTGTTTAGTTTGGCTCAATTGAAGGTGGTCATGTTCAAATGTTGATTTTGAGTTGGCATGAATCATTGGTTTCAAGGATTTGGCAGGTTATAATTTGGCTATTTTGGGTTCATGTTAAGATGTTAACTTGGTCAAAGAACCAAGTTGACTTAGTTGACAATTTGTGAGAATTGATCAACCTAGGGAGATAAACAATCATGTTATGAAGTTTGGAATGGCTTAATTCACTTTGATTTGGATTGAATTAGATTTTAGCTCAAATAGATCAAATTGGTCACTTTGGGTCAAGTGAACCAATTGTGTTTGCTGATTTTGGGTTGAGTTTGATTTAGTTGAGTTTATATATAAATTTTGGATTGACATATAAATCCAATTACAATTTGGGTTCAAATGAGTTTTGGTTCATTTGAAAATCTCAAGTCAAAAGGGCTAGGTTGAGTTTGACTTGAAGTTGGCTTGATAATTGTAGATTTCATTTGGATGATAATTGAAGGAATAATTGATTCATGAGAAAATCAACTAATTTTGGTTTTGGAATTAAGGAATTTGGCTAAGTCCATGGGGTTGGGCCATGTGGCTTAGGTTTGGATTTTGATTTAATTTTGATGATTTAAATGTATATTTTATTTATATTTGTAAAGATGATTGAAGACATGATTGATTTATAAGAAAATCAATTGAGTTTGAAGTGATTTGAAGGCTTTGGCTAAGCTCATGAAGGTAGGTCATAGGGCATGAAAGGGTCTTGATTTAGTTTTGATCATTTGAATATAGATTTGATTTATATTTAGGAAGATATTGAAGATATAAATTGATTATGAAAATCGATTTTGATTTATTTATTTGGATGGATTTTAGCTAAGTTCATGAGTGATTCAAGGACTTGGAAGGTGTATGATTTATGATTTTGGCAATTTGGATTTGGGATTGAGTTTGATTTTAAGTTTGATATAGATTAATTGAATTGATATGAGAAAATTACACTAGTTTGGATTGACTTAAATTTGTCTATGGCTAAGTCCATAAGATAAAATCATAGGGCTTAGGTTGATTCTGAATTTGGATTTGATCATGAGCTTCAATCATTTGGCTTGGAATTTGGATTTAGATTTGGGTTTGAATTGAACTTGAGGTTTGGTTTTAGAAGGTGAACATGGATTGGATTTTGTTATGGTAGAATCATCATCCCTACATAACCTAATCCTATGGTTAACCATTCTAAGTCTCTAAGCTTAGGTTAAGTGTTTACCTAATTACTAGAAGTATCTTATGATTAGGAAAGTCTTAGTGTTTATAAGACTCCTAAGTCTAAGATGATGATATTGAGGACTCACTACAAAAGTAAGGTCAACAGTGAATTTTAATTTCAAAATGATTTTGTTTCGAAAAAGTTCCTTTGAAAAGTTTTGCAAGAGACTTGTTTTACTTCAAATCTTATTTAGCCTTTCTTAAATATGGGATGAACCCTACCTCACCAAGCTAGTGGTAAAGAGGTTCTAAATTTAATCATCTCCTTTCATTAGTTAATTTATTTTTTACCTATTGGGGGATTCAATAGGGGTTTCAATACATGGAGAGATCCTAAAACCTAAATGATGTTGGCTAGCTTTGAGGATGAAATAAGTTAAGTGCCAATGGAAAGAAAGATAGTCTTGGGCTTACACAAAATATAAGTTCACTATTGATGCTTGGAAATAATAATTGTGTACTAAAGATGGAGAGAGCAACCATGTCCCTAGCAGAGTCACCAGAAATTTATGGTGTTTATTTTTTAGATGTATGGGGGGACACCACACAGATCATAGGGGGTACTTATTGAGGTGATCAGGTATGACATTGAGATATAATATACTATCTTGAAAGATAGAGGCATCACCCTTCAATGGACCTAATCACCTAATAAAAACTCCTAAGGCATGATGGGTCTTCGAATATACTAGATATTTTTTTCCTGCTTTACATGGATGAATAAAGCAGGGTTTATATTAAATCGGGTTCTAAAGTTCTCTATAGAGGCAAGCCTCCATAGTTAATTACATCTTAAGGAAGGTGAATTCCTTAGAAATACTCTCGATTAAAGTAGACAATTGGGGTCTCCAAAGATTTCAAGGCTAGACTACAAATGATTGGTTATGTGCAGGAAATCAAATGGGAAAGTTCAAGGAGAAGACTTATTTTTGGAATCCAAAGGGAGGAAGTAGGAAATGCTCATGATACTAGCTAGGAAGCCTAGTGAGCATTCCAATCTATCCTATGACTGGGCTTTATATATTTAAGAGTTAAGAGATTTATTTATTTGAGTTGAATTTATTTAGGCTTATAATCCACCAACACAAGGTTGTGAAAATGCCTAAGAGGTGAGGATTTATGCTTGTATCCCAAAGGAAACAACTACCTCGAATCCTAAATCTAGGGAGCTTTAGTAAGAGCTAAAGTGTGACCTGAATATAAGTGACAAGTGGACATAAGGGTTTACCTCCACAAGAGAGAATAAACCCATCTAACATTTTGACTTATAACCGCTTGGAGTGGCCGTCATAGAACTCCTCCTACAATTTTAAAATCATGTAGTCCAATCTTATGAATTTGTAAGATAGCTAGGGTAGTTATTTAATTGGAAAGAGACTAAAGTCCTAAAGCAACTCCCTAAGAGACTAGAGCATGAGTGGTATGAGCATATGACTTAATCTATAAATGCAAAATCTTTTCATATTTTATTTTATTTAGACACATCATTTTGATAAAGGCTTTGGGATTTTTATATGCCTAAATGTATGATGAAGTAGATTATTGGCCAAATCAAAAGAAAGAGGAAGCTTCATCGGTGGGGTTGCTCTCCGACTCTGGTCCCTATACGTGTAAGGATAGAGGCCCTCACTTTGCAAGAGTGATTCAAGATGCATGCATGATGTGAGACATACAACCATACAACTAAGAGGTTGTTAAAATTTTTAATAATCATAATTATAGTCTAAGCTTTATGGTGAGGTTATAAGGTGTTTAGAGTTTTAATTTTGAGTGATTAGTTGGGGTAGAAAATTTAATTTTATCCACGAGATCCTAATGCATCCAGGCCAGACATTAAAGCATCAATCATAAGAAATTATGAAAAAGCATGCCATTCTAATGCATAATTTTGAACAAATCATCAATCAATGTATAAACAAACGTAAAAGAATAAGAGGCCAATGCGGTCGAGCTCTGCCGTACAACCCGAAAAAGAAAAGATAGGTAGCTAAGCTTTACCCTTATACAACCAAATATATGAAAGAATAACTATAATTTGAATGAATACATGCTATGGGGGTCTTCATTCTCCACTCTTCCATCTTCATATTTTATTTGGTTCCTTCTTTGATTTGGATGGTGCTTGCTTCAAAGGCATCATAGAGCACCAGACAAAACTTCTACTCATCATAACCCCCTATAGCACTAATCCTAATTTCAATTGCAAAATTATATTCATATAGGAAAGAGTAAATCTAACTATACCTGCAAAATAGAGGTTAACTAAACACACAAATAATCCCAAGTAGTTATATATATAATTTGGACTTAGCACCCTGCACATGGTTAACCAAGCCTACCTGTCCTAACTTGGAATGTGCTTAAGGGTTTAAGCAACCTACAAAAAGAGTATTTATATTTATTATTAAGCACACCCATAAGCACAATCCCCTATAGAAAAAATATGATTAGATTAAGAGCAGCCTAATATCTAGTCTATGAAGCATACACCTTAACATCCAGTCTAAAATAATACATCACAAAACAAAATATTCATCACATCATGCACCGTCCTAACATAGAGCTAGAAGTGGTGACTTAATTCTAATGTGTGTGTTAGGATCTTCTATGGTATGTCTTAACTAAGCATTAAAGTTATGATTTTCTAAGTTTAGAAAACATTAAAGTTAACATGAAGGTTGGTTTCACATGAAGTTAGTTAATGGATTTGTGAATTTTAGTTCGAATTTTCTTTTGTTTCATATGATTTACACTTAACAACTAAGCTTTATAAAGAGAAGAAAGAGGATTACCCTCTTCCATTCCTACCTTAAGACACTTCTGAAACATATCAATTTGATTTAGTTCTCTTTAATGAATGTCTTATTATGCATTTTTAATTAATCCTAGGTTTAGGTTCACTTTAAATAACTCTATTTAAAATGAAACACATCTTAAGATTAATCTAATTGAATTACTAACACATAACATTTATCAAATCATTCCTTTCCATCACATGTGACATACATATGATTTTATCCTAAGTATATCTATACATGCAACATATTTTAGCACACTTGAATGATGGATATAGATGTATATTTGAAGTTTATATCTTTCATTCGATTGAACTATTTAATCATACTAATTTAATGTTCTATCCAAATTTTTATACAAAAATACATAGGGATGAAGTTAAATAGGTATGTACCATTGTTAAGCTAGGGAATTGATGTAATAAAATGACCTTATTGGGGCAAACTAAAGTCTCATATTCCTGGGATGTCTAGACTATATACACATTTGCATTCAAACATATGTAAACTTGTACACATGAACATAAGAAAGAAAGCTCTAAGTCATATGATTAATCAACTCAATCGCTTAGTTAATCATGGATGCATGTATTTTTAGTAACAAAGGAGATCTTCATCTTTTGATTAAGCACACATACACATGTATAAAAGATGTGAGCAAGTATGTTGTTGTTAAATCAGGAAGTGAGGTAATCAAATGACCTCTTTGAGGCTTACTAAATCCTCATTCCCAGATGTTTGACTAAACAAACATCTTAAAACATATAAATGTATACACAACTATAAAGATGAGAATCATGCAAAGATTGTATTTTCTTTAATTAAATCATTTAAGCAAATGAATTAAAGCTCTATCCAAATTCTAATATTGAAGTACATAGAAACCAAATAGTATGTAAAGTCTCATATTCCTGGGATGTCTAGACTATATACCCATTTGCATTCAAACATATGTAAACTTGTACACATGAACATAAGAAAGAAAGCTCTAAGTCATATGATTAATCAACTCAATCACTTAGTTAATCATGGATGCATGTATTTTTAGTAACAAAGGGGATCTTCATCTTTTGATTAAGCACACATACACATGTATAAAAGATGTGAGCAAGTATGTGTTGTTGTTAAATCAGGGAAGTGAGGTAATCAAATGACCTCTTTGAGGCTTACTAAATCCTCATATTCCCGAGATGTTCAGACTAAACACTTGCTATCTTAAATACATATAAATGTATACACAACTATAAAGATGAGAATCATGCAAAGATTGTATTTTCTTTAATTAAATCATTTAAGCAAATGAATTAAAGCTCTATCCAAATTCTAATATTGAAGTACATAAGAATGAAACCAAATGAGTACGTGCTATTGTTAAACCAGGGAAGTGAGGTTATCAAATGACCTCCTTGGGGTTAACTAAAGACTTGTATTCCCGAGACCAGACTATATACCCATTGTTGTTCAAACTCATGTAAATATATATATATATATATATATATATATATATATATATATATATATATATATATATATATATATATATATATATATATATATATGAATATGAATTATAAGAAAGAGAGCTTTATCTAATATGCTTCAGCTATAAACACATGCAATTTCTATGTGTATTCATAACTATCAACACTCTAAGTATTATAATTAATTTCGTAAGCTTTAGAAAATATTTTTGAATTTATTAGTGAGAATAACTACACATATTATAAATTAATCCAACATATGCAAGCTTACATAAAGAAAATCATTTGATTTAATTAGTTTTGAAAAGATGAATGCATGATTGCAAATGACACACAATATCTAACATGATTGGAAAGGAATAAATAAACATAAATGACTTCATTTAATTGAATTAATTCATAAGGATAATCATATTAAATAAAACCATTTAAAATAAACTAAAGCTTCTTTAATGCCATTTTTAATTTCATGTTTTGCTTTGATTTGAGGATGTGAGAAGAGGTTTGCTGATCTTAACCCATTCCCATGTTTATTAATTAATTTGGTTTAATAAAATGTAATTAAGTTGATTTTATGAGTTAATTAGGTTGTAGTATGCATTAAGTATATTAATTAATCCTTTCTTATGTTACTTTAATATAACTACCAAATAATTATGAGCCAACATGATATGCACATGAATTAGAAATTAAATTAGCAATGATCCTAAGAAATAAAGGGGCCTAATGCAATTGGCTCACAATTAATGGTTAATTAGGTTAAGAAACTTAATTAAGTACTCTTATGGCCTCCCCACACATGTGGGTTAACCATAATTTCCTTAAGATATCTTTAGGTTATTAAACACCTAAATATCTACTCATGAATTGATTAGTTAAGGTTTAATATGATTATGATTTCAATTTAATTAATTAAGTGATGTAATTATTTAGTTAAACCTTAATGAACTTCATTTTTTTTTTTGAGAAAGTGAAATGAACTTAGGGAAATAGGTTAAGAAAGAGGTCCCAACTCTATCCCTTAGCGCATTTACTATTGTGCAATAATCGAAAAACTTAATTAACCAATTTATTACTCTTCATGGGATTAATTAATTTAAAAGAGTAATTAAGATTTAATTAGTCAATTTTCCTAATTAAGCGAGCAATAAATCCTAAGAAAATCATGGGAGGTAGAGGTCATCCCATTAAATTGACTCACAAAATTTGGGATTAATTTCTCATGTAATTAAGGAGTAATTAGGCTAACTCATTTTATAATTAAACTCTAATTAAGTTTTAATTACTGTTCAAAATTTAGTAAGAATATTTTTAATAAATTTTCCTCTGAAATACATTTAAAATAAATATTTATTTATATTTTTTTTATTTTTCTATAATTTGTTATGATTTTTATAAGTTTAGTAATTAAAATAATTAATTAAGCCTAATCCCATCGGCCTTGTGGTACGATTTCTACATTGGCCTCATGGCCATTCAGTATTAAAACTTATCCAATTGACCCTCCTTCGGTCATGGATTCATCCGGCGCATGACTTTTCAGTGGTCATCCAGATTAGAGAGGTCATAATCGACATGTTCTCTAATTTTAGAAAACATTAGATATAGGTTAATCCTCAATGAATTATATCGAATAATGATGCGCATTTACGAGAAGATCACATTGCTTTGGACCACATAAATTGGAGATATTCACCATCATTCAAGGGAAAATGGCAGAAGCTTCAATAAAACTCTCATCCAAATCTTGAAGACACTTGGCATAAAACATGACATGGCAATTAGTTGAAGCTTTGTGAATTCGCAATAGAACTCCAACTTAATCTAGCTTTCTCTTTACTATGGGTTTGAAGCTTCTACCATTAAGTCCAACTCCCAACACTAAGGATAGCTGTGGTTAGCAGATGGTGGAGCATAAAGCCAAATGCGGTTGGAAGAGCTTGAAGGTTTGACGAGAAAGCCACAAGCATGCCAAAACCTCAAGTTTGAAGCCAAAATGATTCAAGTTCACAACAAGTTGGTATGTCCAGAGCTTTTCAAGTGGGAGAGCTTATTTTAGTTTAAGGAGACCAATTGTTATCCTTCTGAGATGAGGAAAGTTTGAACCCATGGGAATGCCCTTTTTCTATAGAGAAGGTCTACCAAGGAGGATCTTTTCAACTTATTAATCATAAAGGAGCATCGATGCTTCCATTGATGCTCCAGAAATATTATCTAAATCATGTTTGAAAATAATCATCAATGAAAATTCCATTTCAAATTCAATCCCTTCCATGTTGAAAGCATTATTTGTTTTCATCTCACGATGTGTTTAAGGTATGTGTAGAACCGGACATCTATTTCCTTTAACACCTCAAAGAGTACACACAAAGTTATCAAACACATATCTTTTATCTGTGGGTTGTGATGCTCTTAGTGACTCACTAATAGCTACTATAAGTTACGTGACCCTTAGTGTGTCACCCCAATGGTCTTCTTATTTGGAGGATGTAAGTCTACTAGTTTCCTTCCTTCTTGGTCATTTGGCGAGCACCTTATTAGTTTGGTAGGCCTTACTGAGGTAAGTACCTCATGATGACTTGTTAAGAGGATGTAAGTGTGTTCTTCTTGATCATATGCTAGTGGGTCGGTATATTTGATTTAGGTAAGTCCCAGGTGGCCTTTCTCACATTACTTAAATTCGGTTGGTCCTTCTTTGTGACTCCCAACTTATTAATTAGCTTTAGATCTTTGATTTATTGTGAGAATGGGTCACCCCAATGGTTGTTCCTTATTTTGGGATATAAGTCTTTACACATTCTTCTAGCATAATCATTGCACACCGATTTTCGGATTCTCTATCCGGCGATTAGTTCTTTTGAGATATAAGTCTACATGCTTTCTTCTAGGCTGATCGTCCTTTTCACACTTTAGGTTGGTTGGTGTTTGCTATCTTGATAGATTACGATGGATACACCACTCATGGTAGATATAAGTCTAATATGCTTTCTCTTTAAGTTGGCCACCCATTTACTCATTATTTTCTTTAGTATCAAAATACACTCTTCACTCCTTATTGGGCACTATTTGGATCATGTCCTTTGTGACTCTATTTAGACACTACCGAGTTACTCGGTTCTCCCCTTTTCCTAATAACCACCCCTTTTTGGAGATTCTATTCTCAGTCTATCCTCCCAGTGCGTAAATCAGATAGTCAGGCAACATAGTTCTTGTGTGGTCCCTCACACACCAACAGGGTCCACGATAATAAATAAATAAAATCTATATTTGCTTGTGAATTAAAATAACTCCCCTAGTAGCACCTTTCCCAAGTAGGCATCATATCTTTAGGGCAGTGTCAACAAAACTCTCTATAGAAATTGCCTGACTACTCTTGAGTTGAGATAAGTCCCCAGCGGCACTCTCTCAGTAGTCTTCCATAGGTCGGGTTTAACATTGTACACCAACAGTCTAAAGATGTTCTTTGCTTCAGATGTAAGTCACTACGCATTCTTTTAACAAATGATTGATGGCGTCGTAGGTGGGTTGATTGTTGTTACCAATCAATTTGTTCTTTAAGATGTAAATCTACTAAGCTTTCTTCTTAGTACAATATTGCACGAAAGCTTGTACTACCAGATTGGTAAATTTAAGATAGTAGACATTGCCCCTTCTTAGTATGATCCATTTTACACCGACAAGATCCATCAAATAAAATCAAAATAAATGAAAACAAAATAAATCAAATTAAAATAAATCAAATGAAATTAATCTTGGATACTTTTGGTGACATAAGATCAATGACACTCTCTAATCTCTAGGTTTAGATTTGTGCACATAATACCCGTTCCCTTTGGAAGATGTAATTCTTTTAAATCTCTTATATGCACAAAAATGCACCCATTTGGATATTTTACCATGGTTGGTAGACTACTTTAGTTGTAAAGAAGATAGGTCAAGGTCAACATAGCCCTTCTCTGGGTCCATCGCAGATAAGGTTGAATTAAATCATCAAATTTGAAGTTACATCCCAGGGATATGCCTTCAATTCAAACCATCATCCCAATGGAGCCAAATTAAACTAACTAGTGGGTATAAATTGAAACAATCCAAACTCATCTCTTCCTAACAAAGCTAATCAAACAAATCAAAATCTAGAAACTTTATCCCGGATACATCCCCAAATATAAAATTAAACTCTTATCCCCTGAATGGCAGAACACTTCCCTAGTAAGGTTCATTTCCAATCCTAGTAGATTTGAGATATCTAGAATATGCTCCACATCTTAAGACAAAATAAATTGAAATTAATTCAATCTTAATCTCTGGATTATAGATTCTTATGGCCGATATTCTTCCCATAAATCATATTCAAAATCAAACTCAAACTCTTATCCCAGTGATTCTTCCTTTTTATGCTCTCGGCATAAATCTCACATGTCATATCCAATGCATGTGTGATCCCCTAGCAGATCTTCCTTCATGTCCACATAAAATTAACCAAATTTTTTGGCTCTTGCCTGGCATAAGTTGAGTTACATTACAGATCATTGATTCTATTTACCTTTGTTTTGTATAGATCATTTCCATTAGCGCTTGCAATCCTTTGAACGTTGTTGATCGTCTTGGTCAACACCAATACATGCGGTATGCCTTGTCAATTACACCAAACCTATTGTGGGTCCTTATTGATCTCATTTTGAGTGAGTTCTCAATCTCTCATCTTTGACTTGAGTCTTCTAGACATAAAGACTTTAGTCATAAGAGGATAATGCTATTTTAATGCATCATCATTTTCCACACCTTCGGCTTTAAGTTAAAAAAATGATAAATTTAATGAAATTATAAACTCCATTTTAATGCTATTATATGCTAAGTAATTAGCAACCTAAAAACTAGCTTGAATTGAGAGTTCTTTCTTATTATTGGGAGAAGTAATTAATTATATATATTTCTGGCTATAGAAATTTGGAATCAGATCTAAAATCTCACAAAATAAGAGAGAAATCTCTCATAGTATCTTATTTATAATTCAATGTGTCTTCTGAAAGTTAGACTCAACAAATCAAAATTCCCTTTACCAAGAGATCCAACATGAATTTTTAGAGCCCAAACTCTCAAATTAATATAGTATTAAAAGTGCAAATAAAATAAAATCAATAAAATAATCATGCAAATAAGAATAATTATTTTATGTTACCTACAATTTTAGAATATAACAAATTTAACAATTTTATCAAAACAATTTCACTATTCACAAGAAGAAAAATTTAGCAATATTGCTATAATTATTTTCTATGAAATACAATCGTTGTTATCAATGGTACGAATAAGTTTCTATGGGATGAAAAGTAAAGCAAAACAATGCACATTTATGTGAACTAATACTATCGCATATGAAGATCAAAGCGAAACACTTAACATGCTTTCCCATTGAGATATTATTCAAAATTTCTTATCAGAGATAAGATCAACGCTAGATGTACATTCATAAAGTCATTATCCTCTTTATTTTCTAGAGAACTTGAAGCAAAGAGTAAATAAATCACAATACCTAAATTACAAAACTTTCCTCATACATCTATTAACATTCATACTAAACAACAATTTTGTTCATCAAAAACTTATGTTACTTTTATCAATACAAGGTATCTCATTTCACAGACTTTGTGAGACACTCTATAAATTGAATTTAAAATGACAAACAAAACTTATGATCAGTTAGTTACAAGTTGGGATCTGGATTTGCTTCACCACCTTGATGTGAACCCTTATCCACAGGCCAACAAAGAAAAGACCACAATGGTTAAAGGATTTCAATTCCCAAACTACCATAATTGCAAAGAAGCCCAAGAGAAAAGCAGAGACCAAAATTCTATTACAATAACAGAATAAAGATTACAGTGACAAATAAAAGTCAGCTTTACAACATATATATCTCATTGAAAGAATAGTAGAATAAATGTAACAAGGCTAGAATGATTGAAATCCAGTTATTTACAAGATACTAAAACTAATGATCCATAACAAGAATCCCGAGGAAGCATAGAACAACATGATAAACAGAAATCAAGAAAGACAACAATATCTCCAGAAAAATATCATTCTTGATTTACAATGTAGAACAAACATGATCCAAGGCAAGAAGAGTATAAATAGAGATCAAAGAAGGATGATGAAGAATTTATCTCAAGAACTCCTGTTTCAGCTTGGTCTTCTTCTTTGCTTTCTCATCTCAAATAATTCTCTAAGCCAAATCACCAACGAGCGAGCAAATCCACAGCTCCTCCCTTCTTCTCGAGGCTTTACATGAGATCATTTCTATGGATCTTCACACCCTCGCCTAAGTTTTCTTCCTCCCCTCCGATTCTCTGAAACCCTGTACAAATCAAAGAAATGAATAGTTCAGATTCAATATGTGAATTCTATCTTAGACACTTTCCACTCAAACATCACGATCCTTGATCAGCTCGATCAAAGGTCACCAATCTTTTCCACTATGAAGTACGCTTGATCAAAACAAAGATCAAGGCGTGGATAAGCAAGACCATTGCTCAGCAGAAGCAAGAGATCTATCCAAGGGGCCATCCAGCGGCAAGAAACGCTAGATCCACGGATCTACAAGCTCAGCATTCTTCCTTTACTGGCTTAACTCACTTGGAAGTTTAACTCATTTTCTTGACTCAATACACCCAAGCAATTGGAACACGAGAGACTCAATAAGGAATTAATCACTCAAGCTCCTTTGTTTATCTATTAGTTTAAAATGATATATCGGAAAATAGATACTTATCATTGGTGCTCTCTTGACTTCTCACTCTTGGATTCCACCTCCCTTACTAAAATGGCAGAAGAAACAGAAACAATGCCAAAACACTTGAAGCATGTGTTACAGTAACAACAATGAACAAATGATCCTCAATCACTTGGCATTGAATGAAATAGCAAAAGATTGACATCAAAGCAGAATAAAAAACAACCTCAAATATGTGATGCATCCTTTGATGAATATTCTAAACATGCCACATACACACACATATCAATGCCTCTTAAATAGATATGCCAAGATTTAAGGAGAAAACCCTAGGGATGGCTCTTGAAAGCAGCGGTTTTTTGATTCTACTAGATGGTAGAAAATTTTGCCTCTATACATGGATGGACACATTTTTGGTATCAATGGATGCAAGTAAATAAACAATTGCATTCTTGGCCACAATTTAAAGAACAAGTTATTAAGGTTTGGCCCACCTTTTATTAAATTTAAGAGGTGAATCAAACTCTTACACACAAACACAATATTTGGTTGATGATGTAACAATGCCAATACAAGATTGAACCTCAACATTAAAACAACACGATTAATCTTTGCTCTCCACAAACACCAATCAACAAAACAACAATCCAAATAAACACAATAATTATCACTCACACAAATAGAAGAAAGAAGAAAGAAATTGTGTTTCAATAGTGAGAGAAGGACCATAACATATATGTAAATCAAGTTATGCATTTTTGATGACTATACCATGATGTCATCCATTAATGGGTCCAAAAGAAACATACAAATTCATCTATCACCATTCAATCAATAAATAATTATCTAAGTATAGAATTCTAAATAGTTATCAATAAGTCACCATAGAATTGCCTAGATATATAAGTGGAGATATAGCCAATTCCATAAATAACCATTTCCAAGCATATACAGCGTCAAACACAAATTACACACCAACCGTATTTTACTACAATGGAAATTACTATGCCCAACTAAATTCTTAAACTCTTCATTGGAACAAAACTAATCAAAATTATCCCAGCATACTCAAAGATCAACACATTACGAAACCTTAAAATAAAAATTTTTAGCTAATCACTCATGCGAGATCAAACTCAATCTCACCCAACCACCAAGCCTCCTTGTTTAAGCCATGTATTAGATCAAAACCACATGTAAATACAATAGAAGAGCTTCAATCCAAGACTACTACAAACAAAAGCTTTTACACTACAAGAAATTATCTTTTAAGATGGGCATAGTAATCAATGTCAAGAGTTTGAGATCCAGAAGTCCAGAAATCCTATCAAGTGATCTTTACTAAGGTAGAATTGACCAATATTAATCAAGTGATACAGAAAGCATCCCAAAATGACCTTGAGGACAAATTCTTGAGAGGAGTAATGATATGAACCCATATCCACAGTTAACAAAGAAAGAAGACCACAATGGTTAAAGGATTTCACATATTCCCAAACTACCTATGTCTATGCAAAGAAGCGGAAGAGAAAAAACCAAGACCAAAATTCTATTACAATAACGAATAAAAGATTTATATTACAAATAAAAGATCATTTACAACATATAATATATCATTCTAAGAATAGTAGAATAAATGTAACAAGGCTAGAATGATTAAATAATGAAGTTGGTTACAAGATACGCTAAAACTAATGATATAACAGAATAACCAGGAAGCATAGAACAACACGATGATAAATCTTGAGAAATCAAGAAAGACAACAAATATGATAGAGGCAAAATATTGAAATTAACAATAAATAGAACAAAATGATCAATAAAGTATAAATTAAAAAAAGAAATGATAAGAATTTTAAACTCTATTTTCTATTCTATTTTTTTTAGAGTCTTTCTTTTTGCAGAATAATTCTACTAACAAATCAAAGAGCAAATACAGATTTTCTTCTATTTAGAATAATCATTTCTACATGGATCTTCATCATGCCTGATTTTCTTCCTTGATCTTCTAAAAATATGACATAAATAAAAAACAAAGAAATGAATTATTTAGATTCAATCTATGGAATATAACATCTTGACAATTTTTCAAACCATGAAATCCTTGATGCTCGATCAAACCGATATATTATTTTATAAGAAAGTAAAAGAGAAAGATCAAAACAAAGATCAAAAGATCATAAGACCATCGACGGCTCAAGCAAGAAGCAAAGAAAGAAATAAAATACACAAAAAGCTAGATCACATCTACAAGATCATTATTCCTTCCTTTACTTTTAACTCAAAAGGGTTTAACTCATTTCTTACTCAACTAATAACAATTGGACATGTTACCATCAATAAGAATTAATCACTCAACTCATGTTTATCGATTCTGATTTAAAATGATATATCAGAAAATAGATACTTATCACCTTCCATGCTTTAACCATTCTTTGTATGAATTCCTGTGCCCTTCACCTCAACTCCTCATCATCCTTCTCCATGGCTTCTTCCCCAGTTTCGGCTTTCTTCATGTTTGTATGGATTTCATCTCGATCGACGGTAGCTGCCTCAGGCTTCTCAAGTTCTTCACCATCATCATGGCAGGATATCTCTTTCGGCTCATCACCGACTCTCACAGCCGCTGTTCCGCGGCGATAGTTGAGCAGTAGTAGAAGAGCAACAATGAAATTACAGAGGCAAAAAGCACTAAAAGACTCGTTCGCAAATGAAGAGGAAAGCTCCACAGTTTGATACAACATTTTTCTCTTTTGAGGGGCTCTGATAAACTTAATTGCAGTGGCCTCTCCCTTCGGGGTTTAATATAGTTTTCTATTACTTTTATGGGGAAGACTCAATCAAATGTAATTGCTTAAGATAAGAAGCTATCACAAATACTATTAATTAACTAATGAGAATATGATTTGAGAAAGTGCCTAAGATTTATTTATTTATAGAGAGTGGGTTTTGGCTTGTGTTTCCGCAGTAGTCCACCGTTGACTGAGAGCTGACTTATTCATAACATTCTACGGAAGGAAAAACGAGTTAAAACAAAATTGATAAGCCTGCTGAAAATAATTGAAATTAAGTTTATTTTGAATTCTATTTAACTTCTATTATTAATTTAAAATTATTTCAAACCGATTTCATATTTGGCAAGATTCATTCGAATATAATTTGAGTTGGCTTCAATTTTAGAAATGAAAATGCATATTAAATAATATGTAGAACTTACAATATTAAACATCTGAAATTATATAGAAATGGAATTGGAGTGAAAAAAATTGGTTGATTTTGAGTTAAAAACAGTAGATATTACTAAAATTGATTTTAATTTTGTTTTGAGTTTAAATTAAATGCGAATAAATTTTTTTAAAATTTTAGGAATACAATGTACTTTACTTGAGTTCATATCATACCTATTATTATTATTATAGTTTAGGGTTTAGGGGATTTCCACGCTCGAGTATTTTATATCTATAGGAAAGGAGCGAACAGACATGAGACTTGTCGTGCCACGGAAGGATGACTATCGTGCACGTGGGAGGGATGAGGCTCATGTGGGGTCGCATGTAAGAGCAGACGGATGTGGGTGCGGGAAGGGTGACTGCAGAAGCGTACTACCGGAGAGACGACAAGCTTGGTCACGTGCTTCACTGCTGGAGCAGACAGACGGGCTACTATTCGCCCGAGGAGCTTCAGAGAATGGGATTAGGAAGTGTATAGAGGGGTTTTGGGTAGTAGTGATTAGGGTTAGATGTAAGAGGGGTATTTATAGGTGTTTTATTTAAGTGAAAATTAATCCTAATTAAGATTTTTATGCTGACATTATTACATAGGCAATATATATGTTGATCTTATGTTATTCTGATTTTCTAGACACAACGGTGCAATCTGTTTCACGATTGGAGACCGTTTAGTTCAAGTCGACGTCAAATCGGGTCAATTTCAGTTCAAAATTGCATGTTGTCATTTCGATCGCTCGATATTCATGCAGACTCGTCCGAATTGAGCATGAACAGTCTCATTTGATAGGTTTTGATGTTTCTACGCTAATGACGCGATAAATTTCACGAACAGAGGTCTTCTGGGCATCGTCGCAACATTCTGACCTCGATATGCATGTAGATGTGTCGACGGAATTTCTTCTTGATCGGTCGACCATAAAATTTTTCAATATATATTCTAATCAATTTTGACGTTCTGAACGCGATGAGAAGTTCGTTCGTCAATCGGAGATCGTTTCGACCAAATTCAGAGATGTCCAGTGCATTTCAGCTCCAATTTGCGCGTTGTTGTACTCGAAGTCCGTCGAATTCGGCTCGTGAGCTCGACTTAACTGATGGAGCATGCATGGAGGTCAACAGTTGGCAGTGGTGATGGTCTTGCTGGTGGTGATTTGTGGCGGTGATTGACAAACAAGCGGTGACGGCAATCCTCACTTGATTAGGGGATCATCATTTTCCACACCTTCGGCTTAAAGTTAAATAAATGATAATTTTAATGAATTTTTAAAATCTATTTTAATGCTATAATATACTAAGCAATTAGCAACCTAAAAACTAGCCTGCATTGAAAGTTCTTTCTTATCATTGGGAGATATAATTGACTATAGGTGTTTCCGGCTATAGCAAACTTGGAATGAGATCTAAAGTCCTCGAAAAATCTCTCGTAGTGTCTTATTTAAAATTCCATGTGTCTTCTGAAAATTAGACTCAACAAATCCAAATTCTCTTTACCGAGAGATCCGACATGAATTTTAAACCCCTCAATTTAAGATAGTATTAAAAGTGCAAATAAAATCAAATCAACAAAATAATCATGCAAATAAGAACAATAATTTTATGTTACCTATATTTTTCAGAATATAACAAATTTAACAATTTTATCAAACAATTTCACAATCCACAAGTAGAAAAATTTAGCTTAATGTGCTATAATTATTTTGGCAAATTTTTTAAAATAAGTATGATTTAAAACATAATTAGTAATTTAAGTATCTTAAAATAAAAATTTAGATATAAGTATAATTATGTTAACACGACTTTTTATACGTCAATTTATTGTGATAATCATAGGTTAAATTAATCAGTCAATTAGTCATTGACACAAACGCATATTATTATTTTAAAATATTTTTTCAACTTGGTTGGATTTATGTTCCAGCTATTATTTCTTATTGAATTTCTTCAAATCTTGAATCTTTATATACTCTCATTCCCCTCATCGATATTTTATTAAATTCTTAATGTTTTTTTATCTCAAATTGCATAAATATATGAATTTGTTAATTTATTTTATTTTGATGACATTTTAAATAAACACATTTTTAATGATATATGTTTTTTATGCTATATTTTACAAGTATTTGATTAATTAGTAGATAAATATAGTTTAAATATTTTTTACTTAATTCCAAATTTGTTTAAAGTGCCTAAGATTTATTTTTTTATTGAGAAAATAATGGGTTGTGAAGTGTAACTACATGATTATCAGAATTTCTTTAACCTCACATATATATATATATATATATATATATATATATATATATATATATATATATATATATATATATATATATATATAATTTTTGATAATAACATTTGTAAGAGTCACTTATATAATTATTATATATACTTGAGATGATTATCCATGCAATTTGAAGTTAACTTTTCTCTTAATATTTACATATTTATATAAATTATATAAAAATTTATATTTTCAGATATTATTCATTTATTACTAAATATTAATATTTATTATTAAATGACAAACTTTTTTGATCTTATGTAAATCATTAAAACATACTTGTTTATAACTGACTCTAGTTTATATATAAATAAATTTGGAATTAAATAAAAATATTTAAATTATATTTTCTACTAATTAATCAAATTTTTGTAAAATATAGCATAAAATATTTAAATCATTAAAATAATTATTTATAAAATTTAAAATCAAATGACAGATAATATGAAATTAAATATTGGAAAACATTTAAAAAAATAGTTACATGTAAATTCTTGTTTAGGTACAATGCTAATTTATAATGTCGTCAGTGACTAGATTAAACATTTTAAACGATAGTGACATTCGATGTGACAATAATAACATTTATAATATTTAAATTTTATTTTTAAGATTTTTAATAATTATTTTAAATCATACTTATTTTAAAAATTATAATTATTTTCTATGAAATACAATCGTTTATCACTGGCTGACAAATAAGTTTTATGGGATGAAAAGTAAATCAAAGCAATGCACATTTACGTCAAACTAATACTATGCGAAGCATATGAAGATCAAAAGCAGAAACACTGTTAACATGCTTTTATTGAGATATTATTAAAATTTCTTATACAGAGATAAAATCAAAACGCTAGATGTACATTCATAAAGATCATTATTCTTTATTTTCTAGAGAACTTGAAACGAAATAGTAAATCTGTGACACTACCTAAATTACAAAACTTACCTCATACATCTATTAACATTCATACTAAACAACAATTATGTTATCAAAGATATTACTTATGACCAGTTAGTTATAAGTTATCTCTGGATTTGCTTCTCGACCTTCCATGCTTTAACCATTCTTTGTATAATTCCTCCGCCCTTCTCCTCAACTCCTCATCATTTCCATGTCTTCCTCCATAGTTTCGTCTTTCTTCATGTTTGCATGGACATCCATTTCATCTCGATCCACGGTAACAGCCTCAGGCTTTTCTTCACCATCATCATGGCAGGCTATCTCTTTCGGTTCATCACCAATCTCACAGCCGCTTTGTTTCCTGCCAAAGTTGAGCAGTAGTAGAAGAGCAACAATGAAATTACAGAGACAAAAGCACTAAAAAACTCATTCACAAATGAAGAGGAAAGCTACAGTTTGATACAGCATTTTTCTGTTTTGAGGGACTCTCACGAACTTAATAAGTGGCCTCTCCTTCGGGGTTTTATATAGTTTTCTATTACTTAAAGTGTGTGGGGAAGACTCAATCAGATCTAATTGCTTAAGATAGCTATCGCAAATACTATTAATTAACTAATGAGAATATGATTTGACAAAGTGCCTAAGATTTATTTATTTATAGAGAGTGGGTTGGCTTGTGTTTCCGCAGTAGTCCACCATTGACTGAGAGCTGACTTACTCATAACTTTCTAGGGAAGGAAAAGCGAGTTAAAACAAAATTGATAAGCCTGCTGAAAATAATTGAAATTAAGTTTATTTTGAATTCTATTTAACTTCTATTATTAATTTAAAATTATTTCAAATCGATTTCATATTTGGCAAGATTCATTCGCATATAATTTGAGTTGGCTTCAATTTTAGAAATGAAATGTATATTAAATATGTAGAACTTACAATATTAAACATATGAAATTATATAAAAATGGAATTGGAGTGCAAAAATTGATTGATTTTGAGTTAAAAATAGTAGATATTACTTAAATTGATTTTAATTTTGTTTTGAGTTTAAATTAAATGCCAATAATTTTTTTTAATTTTAGGAATATAATGTACTTAATTTGGGTTCATATCAACTGAATCATAAAATGTATTCTAAAAATCGATTTGTATTGCAGTAATACCAGAGGACCAGTTCAATAAATTTTGCCATAATCACTATTTTATATTATTTAATCAAATAATTAAAAATTTTAATAGTAATTCTAACTATTTAAATTTAATTATTTTTATAATCATTTTTATAAATTTAAATTATTATTTTATTAATATGAATATAATTAAATTATTTTATGATATCAATGCAAAACTTAAGTAGTTTACAAAATTATTCTTTAGAGTTCTTTTTTTGTATATAAAAGTACAATGCATATGCCTTTTGATGTCTAAAGAGTGAGAATAAAAAGTGCAACTATGTTTTATTTTGAGAATAGTAAAGGACATTGAGATATATGAACAAAAGAATAACATTTAAATTTTTAACTTTATATTTTTATTACAAATTATATTTTATAATATAAAAAGTTATTTAAAAATATATTTTTTATAATAATATTTTATATACTATATTTTTTATGTTAGCTATATTTTATAAAGTTTTCCTAAAATAAATTTTATATTTTTATTACAAAATATAAATTTTATAATAATATTTACATATTAGATATATTTTACAAAGTTTTTAAAATAATTTTTATATTTTAAACCATATAATTTTAATGAAAACTATAATTTTTTTAAAAATATATTTTTCTTATTTTTTATACTAATTTTCATAAACTTATAAAATAAATTTTTTTGATATATTTAATACACTTATCTAAATTTATAATACATAATAATTATAACTAAATGAGCTTTATATCAACCTTTAAAATTATAATTACTAGTAATATTATTAAGTATTTTTATTTGATTATAATATATATTTATCATATATTTAAATTATTGTATCATTTAATTAGACTTATATTTAATCATTTTAATATTTATTATGTCATCCGGTTCAATCCTTTTCATGGTCAAAATAGAACCTTGAACCTACTTCTTACGGTTTATGTCAGTCCGTTTTATGAAATTAACTTTGAACCAATCTTTAAATAGCATCGATCTACTTTTATTTAATATTCTTATTTTGTTTCTATCTTTAATAATTTATAATTTTAAAGTGCAAAAGATGACACAAAATAATATAATAAAACAAATAAGTTATCAAATAACTATTTCAATTTTCATTAAATGAACATCTATCAAGCCATTTTAAGATCTACTTTTAAAATAATACTTCTATATATACATAGACATAAATAAATCAATAGTTCATTATTGAAATATATTCAAGGGAACTGAGTGAAATTAATCCCAAACTTATACAAATATGGAATATGCAAATACATGAACCTAAGACTTTTTATTTGAAAATCTAAGTAAACCAATGGGCTAAGGTGGTTTGCACCTTTCTAATTTTTTTTTCTTTTTCAAATAGGCATATTTATTTAAATTAATAAGCATAATAAGTGTCTCCTCCGATGTCTCCGATAAAATTGGAAAAAAAAAATATAATCATAATTGAGCTTTATATGAGTGAGCAATTTGTTATTCTTCAGATTCATTGAGTTCTTGCAGACAAAAATGCCTATTTATATGATTTTTTTTTTGAGGTATTTACATATATATATATATATATATATAGCACATAATTCTCATGTACTTATAAATCAAACAACCCCACTACATCAATTTTCTTCAAATTATCTCCTAAATTTTGAGATTTATAATAAAAGTTCAACCAATGTTTTTTATGTTCAAAAAATTTTCAATAATTTAATTATAACATATATCTGTTAGTCAAAAGAAATAAAAAATATATTTAATTTATAAATATATAAGAGTTCGGCGATCTGCATGTAAATTTTTCTATTTTTTATTATGGCTCATTTGAAGTCCTAATAAGGACACCTGATCTCATTTTTAAAGAAAGATTAGATTTGTTATAAAAATCAGATATATAAATACATTTATGTGTTTTCGTTTGTAAATCTTTTTTCTTTTTTTTAACCTTTCGCTGGAATTCAGGAATGAGTAAACTCCCAACAAGCGTGGACTACGTGTTGGAATACAGTCCGGAAGCGGAGCCCGCTTGCACTAAAATAAAAAAAATTTCAACTGCACATCAAATCGTGCTCTCATTACTTAGTTAACTGATTGAGTCTTCCCAGACACATTTTCAAGCTATTAGAAGTATTGCGTGTTAGAAAACCAGTCGTGATAGAGTGAAAGTTTATCTTTACGCTTTGTGAATACGCAAGTAATTAAAAGCGTGCAGAGACACTCAATTTTTAACGTGGAAAATCTGAGGGGACAAAGCCTGTAAAAGCTTCCACTATGTATCTGTTTGAGTACAAAGTCTTCCGATAACGGGATTGCAATTATATGAGAGGAATAAGTTTATGATGGCAGAATTGCGAGATGTGGAGATCGCGAACATGAATGGGGTGATTAGTGATAATGATGGGTGGTGGCGGTGGTTGATAGCCGGCGGAGATGATCTCTTGAGATCGATCTTTGAGGATCTTGAGCGAGCTCTCTCTTCTTGAGGCTTTTCTTCTTCTTTTCAGACTCTTCCTTTTCTTCCTTGCTTGGGTTCCTCCCTCTTCTTGCTTCCTTTCTTTTCTTCTGACTCTTCCTCTTCTTCCTTGCCTCTTCTCTTCTTGAGACTCTTCTCTTCTTCCTTCTGCATCTTCTCTTGTTTGACTCCTCTTCTTCTTCTTATCCTCCATGTGAGGAATGAAGGTGTTATAGATGGGAGGAGGCGTCTTGTAAATTCATATAAAGCTACCACTTCGGACTGATGATTTCTTGATCATTTGATGTATTTTGAGCATTTGGATGCCCAAATGAAGTCAATTATGAGATCTTAGGCTCGTTAGATCCGGCTGTCGAGCCTTCGATTTGACTATAAACACTCCATATTTGAGAGCTGTTTGGGATTTAATTGATGTCCCAAAGATTCAATGATATTTAGTGCTTGATCTCGACGGTTTGACTCAAAACCATATCTTCGACATCAAGATTTATGCTTTGACTAGTGGTATTTTGAGAGCCATATCGTTCTTTATTTTTGGATGACATTAGTTTAATCCCTATATGTGTCAAATCTTCGAAAATATATCTGAAAGTCGTGAATCACACATTTTGAGAGAAGAAATCATCATAAAAATAAAATTATGATTATGGAAGTAGATGTAGCCGTTGGCATGAGATTTTGAGGTTATAGATCTATTTGGATACTGCGGAAGTTTTAGCGTTAGGGGCCAAGCGCCGTGCCGTCGGCGACATAAGCGCAGCCTTCCTTGCAGCGATGTGAGCGAGGGTCTTACATAGAGCGATGCGCCCAGTCAAATCTCGAGCAGCGTGGTAGTCGTCGCGGAAGCGGTCAGCGAGTCTGCTTGCGGCCGTCTTGGTCTATGTGGCGGCGGTCGGCGAGCCAGCTGGCCATGCCGCTGTCGTGGTCGTAGCGTTCCGTGATGATATTGGTGTGCCGTCAGATTCGGTTCGCTGACGTTCAGCGACATTCGAATAGGCGGGCGAAACCAGCGGCTGAGTCTGCGATCAGCGCCCTGTATCTTACCCGATAGGTTTGAGCCATTTTTGATGAATTTTGAGCCATTTTTGGTAGCCATTTTTGAGGTTTTGAGCCATTTTGAGGTTTTAACCTTTGTCCCACGTGCAATAAATACCCCAGGGTGAGAGGAGAGGCACCTTTCCCCTCTCCCTTTCTTCTTAGTGAGGGTCTTTTGGGCGATCAAAAGGCAATCAGGCGTTAGGCATCAAGGCTCGCGGTACATACGTCGTCATTCCGGTTTTGCCTCGTCGGTTTCGCGGCCTCGTCGGACCGTTTGATCAAGGCCCACATACGTCGTGGTTCTTTTCGGCCTCGTCGGTTCGGCCTCGTCGGACCGTCGGTTGGAAGCGTCAAGGCCATACATCGTCGTGTTGGGTTCCCGCCTCGTCCGATTTGGCACCGGACGTCCGGGTTGAGGCGATCAGGCCCACGGTACATACGTCTTGTTCCGGTTTTCGCCTGCTGATTTCGGCCTCGTCGGACCGTCACGGGTTGAGGCGTCAGGCCATATATCGTCGTGGTTTCGTTTCTACCTCTCGTCGGGAAGTCGTTAGGGCGATCAAGGCCAGATATATCGCCGTGGTTCCGGTTCACGATCGTGGACCGTCCAGTCTGAGCGATCAAGGCTAAGTACGGAGGTTCGGCAATGTCACGATAGTGGCGGCGAGATGACCAATGATAATGGCGGTGACGGCGAGCGATCGGCAACGGTGGCGGCAGCGATCGGCAACCGGTCAGCGGCGTAATTGGCGGCGGTGGCCGGCAGCGGTGACCGGTAGTGTCAGCGGCGTAGTCAGCGGTGCGGTCGATAGTTGGCGGAATGACCGGCGGCGTAGTGGTAAACCGATCGTGGTGGTGACCAGCGAAGATGGTCGGTCATGGTCGGCGGCGTTAACCGGACGATGATGCAGCAGTCCCTCCTTCGGAAATAAGATTTCTTGAAACTTGATGGGTGGTTCGTTGAATGATAATGTGCTTGCATGTTAGAATATAATTGAATCGGCGAGGGCTTTGACCCATCCGAGGTTATTTCGAGTGTTATCAAAACGACGTGTGAGTGGGTACAAAGTTTTGACCTTTCTTAGGTTATTGATAGGAATATTATTGCGTCGGCGTATGGAAGAGGCCGTGGGAAGTCCACCAAGGACTTTGACCTTTCTGGGTTGTTTGTCGAGTTTTGCTCGATGACATTAACCGTATGGAAGAGGGTGGAAGTCCGGACCTTTTGACCTTTCACAGGTTGTTTGTCGAGCTTTTGCTCGATGACGTGCTGTATGGAAGATCGAGGAAGTCCACCAAGGACGTTTGACCTTTCTGGGTTGTTTGTCGAGCTTTTGCTCGATGACATTAACCTATGGAAGAGATCGCAAAGTCCACCAAGGGCGTTTGACCTTTCCGGTTGTTTGTCGAGCTTTTGCTCGATGACGTAACTCGTATGGAAGAGATCGCGAAGTCCCTGGGGCGTTTTGACCTTTCACGGGTTGTTATGAGCTTTTGCTTGATGACTCGTATGGAAGAGGTAGTCCACCAAGGCGTTTTTCTGAGTTGTTTGTCGAGTTTTTTGCTCGATGGCGTTGCGTATGGAAGAGGTGGAGATCCACAGGGCGTTTTGACTATCTGGTTGTTTGTCGAGTGTTTACCGATGGCGTTAACGTATGGAAGAGAGTTCCACCAGGATGTTTTGACCTATCCGGGTTGTTTGAGTGTTTACCATGGCGAGCATATGGAAGAGGTCGAATATTTGTATGATTCGAGTTGACCATTGATCTTTGCCTTCGTTGGTGTTGCGACTTGCTTATCTTTTGAGATTAAGAGTTGCCCCAGTTGTATGTTTATGAGTCGATTGATTCTTTCCAATTGGCGTAGATATCCTTGTTGAATGGGCCTTTCGATTTCTTCTTTTGATGGAATTTGTTGTTACGTGTTCCTTGGGGTGCTTCGATTATCCAAATTGTTCGCGATGTGCATTAGCCTCATGGTGAAGATTTGTGCTTCCACATGATGAACTAAGTCGGTATATGAGGACCCGTGTCCCATGAGTGATGAGTAAAAGGCCACGGGCGGAGCCCTCAAGAAAAACTCCTCTTAATAGTTGAGTTTACTCGAGTATTTGGCGAGCTTCTAAGGAGAACCTCTGGAAGTATTCTTTAAGTGATTCACCCTCGTTCTGTTGAATGCTGGAAAGATGAGAGGAATCTTTAATGATTCTCCAGTTTGTAATGAATTATTCCACAAAGAACCTGGCGAGTTCATTAAAGGTATGGATGAATCCCTTGGAAGAGAGTCAAATCGAGCTTGCCGGTACGAAAGACGACAGCGGTGTGTGAGCTAGTTGGATATGCATGATAGTCTTAATGGTGATGTGTTCATGGGTGATTGCCCAATCAATATTAGGAAGCTTGAAACCCACGGAATAAGATGTTGAAGTAAGGTGAGATTCCTCCTGCTTGCGATGAGAGGAAAATGATTTATCTTGAAGGTGAAAATTCGTCTTTACGTGCGTAATTACGCGTATAACATGATGAGTGGGGTCACAGGCGAGAATGTGTCAAGCTACCACAATAGTGGTGGATTAGCGATCGGTTGGTACGTGATAGAAGAAGCGGTGTCAGGAGATCACATCACGCTCTCACGGAGGAACTTGCGTCGAGAATTATTCGACCTCCCTCGATCTTGGGGGAGATGTGTTTTGCGGTAGTAATTGTGTTCCACAAAAGTCGGATCATCTCATTTGAGACTCTTCCATTCCATTGCACACGATCTTCTAAAGAGATTTTGCCTTCAAAGGTTGCGCTATCGAGGAAGTGAAGCGAAGGTTGGCGTGGTTGAGATTGGTTTGAGTGATAGGAGTTGGAGTGAGAGCTCGTTATTCTGCGTATATAGCCATAGGGTGTTCCACAGAATTGTGATTAAAGGGCAGTTTGACGGCGTAAGCGTTAGCGTCTGATGTAGAGTGAAAGTTAGCCTTGTTGTGAAGTCCGGCACACAGGTAATTAAAAGCGTCTGAGACACTCTAAAATTTTAACGTGAAAAACCTCGAAAAGAGGGGAAAACCAGGGGCCTAGCCCAGTAAAAAACTTCCACTATGTATCTGTTTCAGAGTACAAAGTCTTCCTAATAACGGGATTCTGATTGCATATGAGAGGAATAACAAGCGTGTAACAATGATCGGGTTGTGTATTCTTGATGGTGGAGATCTTGGGGTAACCGGTGGGAATCGGGGTACAATTAGTGACGGCGGTGGCTGGTGGTTGATGGCCGAGGAGTGCCATCTTGCTTGGGGTGCGATCTTGCTTGGAGGATCTTCAAGCTTCAGAGCTCTCTCTTCCTCTTCACTTGGGCTTTTCTTCTTCTTCCTCGCTCAGACTCTTCCTTTTCTTCCTTGCTTGGGTTCCTCCTCTTCTTCCTTGCTTGGACTCTTCCTCTTCTTCCTTGCTGGGACTCTTCCTCTTCTTCCTTGCTTGGACTCTTCTTCTTCTTCCTTGCTCGGACTCTTCCTCTTCTTCCTTGCTCGGACTCTTCCTCTTCTTCCTTGCTTGGGCACCTCCACTTCTTTGCTTGTTTCAGCTCCTCTTCTTCTTCCTTCGCCTCCTCCCTGTGAGGAATTAGAGGAGGCATTCATAATTCGGATGTTTTGGCGGCATGATGACAAGAGTCGAATTATGAGATCTTATTCGATCCGGCTCGTCGAGATGCTCGGTGACTCCATTTTGTTGATTTTTGGGATTTATTAATTATTGAATCGATAATGCTTGATCTGATCGGTTTGAACCATTGCTCGACATCAAGATTTATGCTTTGACTAGTGGTATTTTGAGAGCCATATCAAGAAGATTATAAAAATCTCAGAGGCCAATGCAATTATATTCATCAAAGCCCCTCAAAAGAGAAAAATGATGTATCATATTGTGGAGCTTTCTTCATCATTTGTGAAAGAGTCATTTACAGCTTTTTGTCTCTGCAATTTCTTTATTGTGCTTCTTCTACTGCTCATGTTTGGCCGCAGAAAAGCGGCTGTGAGAGCCTGCCATGAACCCAAAGAGACAGCCGACAATTTCAGTATTGTGCTTTTTTTTTTCTTTCTCTCTTTTTAGTTCAATTAATAGAATAACTCACAAATTTCTAGTGGAGTGAGATATTCAACAGTCCCAGTGGAGTGTGATATTCAAGTAGCTGTATTGATAGGAGTAACGTTAAGTACTATTTGATTAGCTGAGTTGTTGTTTACTATCGATGCTTTTAATAGTTTCATAAGGTGAGTTCTGTAATAACTAATATGGAATTGTGAGAGCCCTCCATTTTTGCTTCAAGATCTTTAGAAAATGAGAAGGATAATAATTTTTATGAGGCTATATATGATTGATCATGTCTGTATCAGAACTTTTGAGAGTAATAGCCACAACTCGTACAATTAGTTCTAATTTTAATAAAATTTGATATTTTTATTTCTAATATTTTAATTATACATGAAAAGATATATTCACATTAAAAAGATAATAATAGTGATATTTTTTATGTGAACTTAAAAAATTTGAGTGTTATATGTGTGTGTGTATATATATCATTTTTGATAATTACCCACGGATTCGATACAGTTCTCGCAAACATCATTAAAATTTTTTTGAAATGTTGAAAATAATACCTTGCGTTGATTTTTTGCATATATCTTACTCGATCCTTGACCGAATTAGATGAAAAGGTATTGCTAGAAAGCTAACGAACTTAAATACAACTTTAATGTTGATCAATTTTGATAATTAACTATAATTATTCTGATTCTCGCCATCATATTAAAAAAATATGAAATGTTGAAAATAATGACATGCGTTGGTCTTTTGCACATATCTCAGTCGATCTTTGTTCTAATTAGATGAAAAAGATATCATTGGAAAGCTAACGAACTTCTCTATAACTTACATGTTGATCACTTTTGATAATTACCTATAAATTTGTTACAATTCTCACAAACATCATATAAAAAAATCTGAAATGCTAAAAATATTTCCTTGTGCTGGTTTTAGGGACATATCTCAGTCGATCCTTGTCCTAATCAGATGAGAAAAGTATCGTTAGAAAGCTAATAAACTTCTCTACAACTTTCATGTTGATCACTTTGATAATTACTTACAGATTCACTACACCTCTCGCAAACATATAAAAAAAAATCTGAAATGCTGAAAATATTGCCCTGCACTTATTTTTTGCACATATCTCATTCAATCCTTATCCAAATTAGATGAAAAAGATATCGTTGGAAAGCTAACAAACTTCTCTACAACTTTTATGTTGATTACTTTTGATAATTATCTACGGATTCACTATAGTTCTTGCAAATATTATATAAAAAAATTGGAATGAGGAAAATAATATCCTACGCTGATTTTTTGCACATATCTTATTCAATCCTTGTCCGAATTAGATGAAAAAGATATCGTTAGAGAGCTGACTAATTTTTCTATAACTTTTATAGTCATCACTTTTAATAATAACCTACGGATGTGCTACAGATTTTGCAAATACGACATACAAAAAGTTTGAATTCATGAGAAATATATGTTGCATCACAGTAACATCAAATATAAATCACATAGCAAATTATATGAAGCAACATAGCAAGTTGTTTTTCAATCTTTACATTGAAAATGCTTTGTAGTAACCTTCTTATACGAATTAAATGACATAACTTAAAAACAAAGTTGTTTCCTCATTTAAAGCATGCTAATACAGCCAGAATTGGAACTATGGTACGGCCTAAGAAGATATTTTTAACGTTGAATATTATGTTCAGGATTATATCTTTGCCTTTCTTTACCTATCTTATATAAATAAGCATAATATTCATTGATCCAGCAATCACAACATGAATAGCTGAATGATTTTGATATTGAACAATATTTCTATCTTCACAGAAGTCATCCAAATACATCTGCGTTCAGGTGCAACTGCTTTGCCATCTTTGAAGTAATGGTAGAAAACTAACCTATACTCACTAGGAAGATAATATTTTTAATAGAAATATTATTTTAGATTACACTTTTGTTAATTTATTATCTACTTATATTTATCTTGCTGATATTCAACTCTATCACACCCTTACAAAAGAGGACTGGTCGATTCCCTATATGTTCATGATAAACAATGTAATGGAACAGATCTTATACATGTCACATTACAGAATGTACCCTACCTTTTACATGGCTAACTTTGACGTGACCATGCAAAAGATAAATATATTTATAGTTAAATATCGACCTAAACTTGTTATAAGTACATACAACTAGTGAACTCATCAACAACTCAGTATTTATTGCCACGAAAGAACGAGAATAAATAGAGCGATCAAAATTAAATAATTGTACAGCTAAAAATGACTTGATCAATTTGCTTGCTAGTCAATTATGATATCACTTGTAGAATAGTGATCAAAATAAATAATAATCAAAAATTTATTTTATGATAAAAGTACTAATGATCCAATTCATTTTTAATCACAAAAATATAGAAATAATTTTATATTTTTATATTGACATATTTTTAAGTATTATATACACATCAAATCTCAATATGTTATTAAGTTATGATATTGATAATTTAACACATCCTTCTCAATATAAACCATTGCGATATGAAGCTTACTTCCAATCAGTGAATACAAATAAAACCCTCTTATACATGAAACTTATGAACAATAGGAATAAAATAATTACCTTACATGTGCCGTTCATATACATCTCATATTTGTATAACCACAAAATCAAATAACATACACGATAGTAAAAAATATAACAAACCCCATTCTGTATGCATTGTCTTATAAATATAATCATAATGGTAGGACCCAAGCATTCTCTCCTTCATAATATAAGCATTATTCATGTTGACCCTGCATTTAATCCAAGATTCAAGTTAAGTGAACACGACCAAATTGATGAGCTATAAATGAGATATCATACGAATTAAGTTAATAGTAACTTGGATACTTTTGAATTTGCTCGAATATCATTTACGTATAAAACAAACATTACAAATTAATTCAAAATTTCAAATTCATCCAAAAAAATAAACACTATTAATATTATTTGAGTCATGGCATAAAATAAGATTAAAAAATATTTAGACAAAGATGTGAATTCGATTGAGTGACCAACAAAAAAATAATGAGTGGAGATTAAAATACATGCTATTCATCTTGAAGTTTAAGATCAGATTGAATATATATATATATATTAATTATTACAAAAGAAAAGAGTTTCATTCTAAATGAGATAACAAATTGCATTTTAGTTCATGATATCACATAAACGAAAATTATATTTGTAATTTTTGTTTCATCTCTTTTAATAAAATCAAGCAACAAAAAAAAATAATGATAATGACCTAATTTGAACTCATTCAAATTTTTCTCCCAATTTATTATGTTAATCATTTTATCATTAAAAAATAATAATTAAAATAAATAAATTTTATCTTATTTTTATAATTTAAAGATATAAGTAATTTATTTAAAATTATGTAAATACATATGTTTAAAAAAAATCATATGATAAATATTAGCAAGTTTGTATATATTAAATACATACTTATATAAGTACAAAGTAAATAAATAAACCCATTTGATATCATCATCCACCCAAATTTTATTAAAATAAAAGATAAATTTTTTTTTTCTTGTTATCCCTCCTAAATAATTAATGCTCCCATCTCTCACCTCCTCCTTAGCCAATAGAAATGCTCCGTACCTCTTTCCCCATACTTCTTTCACGTGAGGATTATAAGAAAAAATAATTTTAATATGTTATTTTGATCTATTTTAAATTGGTCAGCTGAAACAATTTTTTTTTAAAACTAGAAGCTATCCGTCTCTTATGTATAACGAGTCCGACCCACTATCCTAATAGCAGCAGGCCTCACGTCCCTCAACACCACTCAACCTGTATTCCTCTGTCCTACTTAGCAAACTTGACATCATATCTTCTAAGTTCCCAGCTCTCTCTCTTTATAATCTACAAGAAACCAAAAAAAAGAAAAGAAAAGAAACTGGTCGTCCCTCTCTCCAGCTCTCTCTTTTCTCTTTGTCTCTCTCTCTCTCTCTTTGTGATTTAGGAAAGAAAAAAGTTGATGTCTCTCTCTCTCTCCCCCCTCTCTTTCTCTTTGTCTCTCTCTCTTTGTGATTTACAGGAAATCAAAAAAAGAAAGATATTTTTTTAAACTAAGTACTATTTTAAACTTAATTAGGGAATTAAGCATCATTAAAAAAATTTAAAATAATAGTCCACTAAGGCGACTAGCCAACCCGTGCGAAGTGAATGCGAGCCGAGCCGTGCCGCCCACTTGGTCGATAATTCATTAACTGAAGTTTAATCACCCACTTAGTGGGTGATTGGCATCATTACGACTAGGTTGAAGTTCGCCTACTGGCGACAAAGCGGTTAAACAATAGTCGATCGACCATCGGCCCCATCTAAGCCCCTTTTCATTGTGGATCCGAGCAGTTGCGGCCTCGAACGCCTCCACGTGAGCCGCCCACCGCATTTCTCCCTTCCGAGCACGATCAACTTTGTCTTCAACCTTTCCGGCAGCCGTCGGCCTTGCTCCAACCACCAACATTGCTCCACCTTCCACTTCTAGCCGAACCCCCCTCATTTTTTTTGCCGAGAGCCTCGTCCGTTGTGTGTGTTGAGTTTCATCTCAAGCTAACATCTCTTGGAACCCAACATTAGCTTTCGACGATGATTCCAGAGTCTCCTTTTCGGAAGTTTCTACGGTGGATTCTACAATTTTACCACACATTCTCGTCGTTCTTAAAACACACCAGGTAAATCCTAATTTTTCTCATTTATAAGTTAGTAGATTGTGTGTTCTAGGGCTTAGAGCTGTATGGTTAGAGTTTTGTAGTAGGATTTGATTTGTAATTTTTAATTAGCGTTGTGGGTAATTGATTAGTAATTTTATGTGATAATACAGTCTTTAACGTTTAATATATGTCGGGTATACTATTATAAATGACTGTGAAATATTTATGAATGATATGAGTTGGATTTGAGTTGTTGCAGTTGGCTTATAAGATTAGAGCATTACCTTTAAAGCAAGTCAACTTAGATGGCGGTGTAGCATAACGTGTTGATTGATTTAAATTTCATTTGATTTATGTAGTCTGTACTAAAAATAAATTTGGACGCGCAATATTTTTCTAAATTTAGGGAATACTTATATGATTGGTTATTCTCCAGTTATTTGAGGAATGAGTAGAGAGTTTGTTTCGCTGATCTTATTCTATGGAGAAGAACTAAGTGTCGATGAGCAATTCATTCCAAGTTATGTGGGTGGTCGAAATCGTCCAGTTAAGGTTGTACGACACATCACCTTACTTGAATTGAAACAACGAATTATGAGGTCCTTGCACATTGATTCAGAGCTCCACTCTGTCAGTCTTACATGTCATTATCGGTGGATAACGGATAGCGTATGTTATTTATGATGAAGTTTGTGACGCTACACCGACTAAGCTTCGTCCGATATTAGTGTTGTATATGGAAGTGGAGGATGCTACCGTTGCATCCACATCAGCTGATCCGATATTAAGGTCAGCAGATATACCAACGACGCATATACAGGATTTCATCGCACATGCTCCTATGGCGACACAGAGCAGCTTTGACGAATTGATTCCCAGGTAATACCTCCTCTATGCGTCAACGTTATCTTGATACCTGATAAAAATAATGCTTGTAGGTATACGGTGGCTAACTCAAGGAGAAAGCGTAGCAGACTTACATCTACCATGAGTGGTGTATCACTGACCGTCGATAGCTAACACCAACCAACCTAATGTTGGTGTATGTTATCGCGATAGGAAGAAGGCATGTAGACTTATATCTCCCTAAAGTTAAACTAATCGTCGGGATAGTCAGGTGCTATCCGACCAAGGGATACTCGTCGCTGTGCAATGACTATGCTAGGAAGAATGCATAGTAAACTTATATCCTCCGAAGCAAGGAACAACCATTGGGGTGACCCATTGGTGCACAACAGATCAAACTTGACCTAAATGGGACTAATAAGTTGGGAGTCACAAAGAAAGATTGGACCTAGACTTGAAGTAGTCAGGAGGAAAGGAGCCACTGGGGTACTTACCTTAAGCCTCAAATATACACGACCCAGTCAACGTGCGATGGCCAGTTTAAGAAGAAGGTGTAGTAGACTTACATCCTCTTAAACAAAGTCATTATGAGGTAGCTTACCGGCTGTGTAGTAAGGCCTATCAAACTAACAGGGTGCTTGTTGGTGTGCGATGACCATGAAAGGAAAGTGTAGCAGACTTACATCCTCCAAAATAAGAAGACCACTGGGGTGACACACTAGCAGGGTAGCATATCAGCCCAACCTAAAACAAGCTATTGAGTGAGTGCTACTAGGTGCGTCATCCCAACTCGAAGTAGCTCGAGATAAAAGATATGTGTTTGTGTGTAGCATGTGTTTTTGAGGTGTTAAAGGAAATAAGATGATGCTTGGGTTGTCTTACACATATCCTAAACACATCGTGGTGGATTTGCAAACAAAGAATGCTTTCAATATGGAAGGGGTTGAATTTGAAATGGAATTTTCATTGATGATTATTTTCAAACATGATTTATTGATAATATTTTTTAGTTAAATCTCATTAATTGGAAGCATCAGGTGCTCTCATTTATGGTTAATAAGTTGATAAGATCCTCCTTGGTAGGCCTTCTCTATGGCAAAAGGGCCTTCCCAAGTGGGTTCTTGCCTCCCATCTTGCGATGAACAATAATTGGTCTCCTTAGAACTAAAATAAGTTCTTCTACTTGAGAAAAGGTCTAGGACGGACCAAGTTGTTGTGAGCTTGAATCATTTTGACTTTGTACAACCTGAGGTTTTGGCATGCTCGTAGGCGCCTCTCATCCAAACCTTCGAGCTCTTCCAACCATAATTTGGCTTTTGCTCCATTGCTACCCACGCTATCCTTAGTGACAGGAGTTGGACATCTAATGGTAGAACAGCCATACAGTAAAAAGAAAGAGGAAGATTGAGTTGGAGTTCTATATGTGGTGCGATAGGCCCATAAAGCTTCAACTAGCTACTCATGCCACTATCATTTATTATTGTCAAGTGTCTTCTTCAGTATTTGGATGAGAGTTTTGTTGAAGGCTTCTCCCAAGCCATTTGCCCTTGGGTAGTAGATGGTAGAATATCTCCAATCTATGTTGTGTCTCCAGGCAAAGCTGTTGATCATGATACTCTTAAATGCAGTACAATTATCGAATATAATTTGTTGAGGCACCTGAACTTATATATGATATATTTCTTGAAAAATTGAAGCACATGCTGAGCTGAGACTTCTCTGAGTGGGATCACCTTTGCTCACTTGGAAAAGTAGTCAGCAGCAGCTAGGATGAACTGATGACCTTTGGAAGAAGAAGCGTTAATTGGACCCAATATGTCGGTACCCCAACACTTGAATGATCATGAGGCCAATGTAGGATGTAGAATGTCGGGTAGTTGGCGTAGGACCACATAGTGTACCTAACACTGGTGGCATCGCCTAGCTATGTCTATGCAATCTGTGATCATCGACGACCAGTAGTATCCTAGTCTCTTGATTTTAGCTTTCATCTTTGGACCAGATTGATGAGCTCCACATAATCCTGAGTGTACCTCGGTCACAATCTTACGGGCTTCGTGTTTGTCTAAACAACATAACCACATATGATTATAGGACTGTTGGTACAAGGTGCCATCTATGAGAGTATCCCGTGCGCACTCAGAGCCCATGTGCACGCATCTACATCCCCCGCATGTGCGCACACTACAGCACCCGTGCTTGCTCGGAGCTACACCCATACAGCTGTCTGTTCCTTTCCCCATAGGTATAAAATTGCTTGTTATGGGTGTATAAGTACTCATACACACCTTTCTTGGCATGACGGCGAAGTTTAATTTTTCTGATAGGTACTTGAAGAACATATCCACGTCTTTTTAGATGGGTAGGTTGGGAGACTCACGATCATGGTGTTGCAAAATACCACCCAAGCACGTCTTTTTAGATGGGTGGGTAAGCCTAGTTTTAGTAGAAATCCCCCAACTAGGGAGATGCTATCAAAATCTGGAGTGACAAGGAACAACAAAAAAGGGGACATTTAGAATTTAGTTTGCTTGCGAATATATAACTGCCTGTGCATACCTTTCTTGGCATGGTAGGGAAATCTGTGTTATATGCAAGTACCTTAGAGCCCCATACATGCCTTTCTTGGCATGGTGGGAAGGCACATTTGGCCGTAGTATTTACATTACCCATACATGCCTTTCTTGGCATGGTGGGTAGGCCCAACATATCTGAGGCAGCCCCCTACACGAGGATGACGCCGGGATACTATTGAAATACTACCAAATTTTTACACCGATAGGAGGCCTAAATAGCTTGATATAAAGTTAGCTGAAAATATAAAATTGGTGTTTAAACTAACATTGTAGGTGTATAAGTACCCGTACACTCCTTTAGAGACCTATACATGCCTTTTTTGGCATAGTGGGATGATACATTTGGTTGTTGTATTTACACCACCCATACATATCTTTCTTGGGAAGGTGGGCATCCTCAACCCCCATTGTAGTCCCATATATGAGGGCGCCATTGGGAGGCTGTAGAAATGTTGTCAAAATTTTATCTAAAACTCTAAACTTGCAATGAAACCCAATCAAAATAAATAATAGTATTCAAGTCCATTAAGATTAAATTAATACTGAATTGAATAACCCATATTGGCCCTGATACAACACTGAATACTTAAACTTAGTGTCTAAGGATCCTACGCAGGTTGATTCCTGGTTATGTCTTAGGACCGGGTCCGAGTTAACAAAACCTAAAAATCTAATAATAATATTATAAGAATTCCAACTCAATAAAATATTTGAGAAGCTAATTATATCAGATGTCAATAGATCTGGTCCTCTATTATTAAATTAATATAGTCGATGGGATTTGGGATAGTAAAATAATACATCTACCTCGATGATGGCTATGTTGAATGAAGATTTAAACTGAAGGGGGGTACTTTTATCAAAATGTGAGTATAATTTTAGATCAAATTAACTCAAATTAAGTATCAATCCAAATACAAAATCAAATATGTCATTAACCTATAATTATCTAAATGAAATTCAATTTTTAAAAACTTAAATTTTAAATTCAACCCACCTTCCATAATTTATTGAAAGTGACAAATTAAGAAAACTCTAGCTCACAAAGGAGCCAATATCAAATCAAGTATATAACTATGTTCACTCTCGATCAATCTCATGCCAGTAAGGACATGACCCGTGCCCTCTATCCACATGATTTGGCCAGTAGGCTCCACATATGATGCGGTTATGATCAGAGTCCTCTGATCAAATGGCTGCTGCCAAATGACACCATTACATTATGGTCACAACTATAGCCCGTATGTTCCCCATCTCGCCTTTGAGATAGTTGCACCGATAGGGAAAAAAATGTCCGTGGACTTAAGCACCGCTTAGACAAACACCACCCCAAGTTTATAAGGCCTTCTTGGACAACGTAACTCATGGTTGCTAACAAGGATTCTTTGGCCAGGTTAGGTCGAATACCTCTTCTGACTAACTAAACTTGAGACCACGATAACCTGGGATGACAAAACCACAGGATCTTGATCAGGTGCACCATCGTTCCCCAACCATTTCCTTCAAGTTAAAGGATGATGGATTTTATAAATCTAAATTCCAAAACTCCACATACTAGTACTATACACTATGCATATAGTAATCTAATGGCTAACCTTAATCTAAAGTTCTCTATCAACATTGGGAGGGGTAAGTAACTATAGGTTCTTGCGCCTATAAGAAACCTGGAACCAGATCTAAAGTCCTCACAAAATGAGGGTGAAATCTCTGGGTAGTTTCTTATCTACTATTCTATCTTCCTTCTGAAGGTTTAATCGACATTTAAATCATACTCTCTTAATCGAGGTCGGTGATAAATTTTTAGAGCCCGTAGATTTCTAGCGACTCCGTTGGTGAAAGGTTTCTCTTTCCATCTTTGGCTAGTAGAATCTAAGCTATAATAATAATGGAGTATAATAAAAAAATGATTTTTTTAAAAAAGAACCAACTATCAATGAAATTAAATCTAAGCCAATCATGTCCTTATGACTAATCTACTTGTTCTCTATATCGATGGATCTTCAGATAACACTGTTCATCATGTAGCTAGGTCACAGAGCCAATATCTATCTGGTTAATGCTATAATCAATACTGGAGATGCTGGAGCTACCATGCAATTTGGTAGTGTAAACTTCCTAGTTATCGCTACTGTAAACAATCCTCTACTTGAAGCACCTACATATTATACTCACCAACCTGTGCAGGGGAGGAGGACAATTGGAATGGATGCTACTACTACTGAGGTTTCTCAAAAGAGAACCTTTATATTCGAAAGATTGGGTCATTCTAAGATGCTATTCATGAAAAGAACCTTCACAGGCGTAAAGTTTTAGTCATACTGTGAATGCACCACTCACCGGTTGAACCTTTTGCACTAGGAAAGCATGATGCTAAAACCTCATCTTCTAGAGGAAAATTGAGTATAAGGTAAAGAAGGAGAAGAAATGTTGACCAATGAGCTCAGCAAGGGCTGCCTGAATTATTAACCATGCAACCAAACTTCATGCCAGAAGCAAGTGTTCCCACTCACAACAAGTTTGAAAATATGAAATTGGTGAAAAGGAATAGCTCTACTAGTGATGCTAAGCAGTCTTTTTGGGCTCAACATCAGTTAGCTCCAACCCTTTAAAAGAAATAGTCAAAAACTCTATCTGCTTGAGTGCATAGAGTCCTAAAGGTTGTAAAAGAAAAAGGTCTTATGAAGAAAAGATATCAAGGGCCAATTACCAGAGAAGTCGAGAATGCTCAACTATAGAAGCTACCATCAGTGGTAGTAAGAACTCAAGAGCATTACAAATAAGCCCTGCACGGTGAGCATCGTGACACCTGAACCAAATGTCTAGAAATCCATAATCGAAAGGTCCTGACAAAAGGGAAAACAAATATGGAGGCTGAAGCCTCAAGAAGAAGTAGCGACACAGAAGGGTCAACTTAACCCATTTGACCCATTTGAACTCAAATGAGTCAAAATCAAATCTAAGCCAAATAAAACTAAACCAATAACACCAACACATCCTAAATGATCATATGAACTTAACCGAACCCTTAGTTTGATCCAATTTGATCGATTGGTCAACTTGACCCAATCTAACCCAATTTGACCTAAATGAGTCAAATTGAGCCAAATCAACTTCAATTGACTTGAAATTTGGGCTAACCCACTTTTGGCTCATTTCAAATCTATCCAAATTAAATCAATACCAAATGACCATTCTACCCTTAGGTCAAGGGTATCACATGAGATAAATCACCCATGTAAGCGGTCATTTCCATTCTTTGGTCACTTGACACTCTCCCAATGGAAGTGACATCACCTCACCCTCCCCATTAGGGCATTTAAAACCCATAGGACACTAATGATTCCTTCTTGGCAGCAACCTCCACACCTTCAACCAACCAAGCTGAGCCAACTCATCCACTCTCTGCCACCCATGACCCTCTAAGGTTGTCGGACGGCCACTAGAATCCAAATCAAGTTCAAGTCGAAGAAGGGGTATACCCCACCAATTCATTCCAAATAGAACACAAGACCTTAGTGAAAACCTTAGCACCCCAAGGTGAGCATCCCAAAGCCGTTTCCAAGTTCCCCAAGCTCCCTATTGTTGGTTTCACCTAAGTTGAAATCGGGCATCCCTAATTCGATCCCAACTTGGTCAAACATCCATAGAAATCAAATTGACTTTGTACACACCATCCTCAGAGCCCGTTGAGCAAGAATGAATCTACTATCGAGCTCCCCGACCATTAAAGATAGAATTTTGATCAACGCTAGCCTCCTAAGCTTCAAGTGTTGGTCTTGAGCAAACTACACAAAATCAAGGTTCGCACTGATTAGTAGGGCTTCGTCTCCACTAGATGAAGCTTCCTTAATCATTTGTGTCGCCGATCTTGAGCTCTGACGAGGTATACCATTAAAACTGAGCTTTGGTGAAAATTTTTTGGAGCTTTTTGAGGGAAATGTGCATCTCGTGTGATCTTGACCATTGGATCCCCTCTAATCAATGTCGTGAAGGTGTGGGATCCTTTTAAAGTAGATCCGAGCATAGGTGAGCTCAAATCAAGTGAGTAATGGCAGACAGACTCTGTTGCCCCTCGTTCACATGACGATAGATCATGCACTCGTCCATTCCACGTTATTAGAACAGACGATTATGATTAGATCCATTAGATCAATCAAATTTAATCCTATTAAGCCATTAATCGTAGTGCCGATCTTAGATTGATGGTGTGGAAAAATGCATACCTGCACCATGTAGGTACTAAGTCGGATAAGTTTTATGTAGCCAATCCCGTAGCGCCACATGAAAAGCGCACCACATGGCACCGACTAGATTAGGCTTTAATTAGGCTTAATTAATTATTTTTTAATGGCTAAAACTTCTAAAATCATACTAAATTTTAGAAAAATCAGAAAAATACAAATAAATATTTATTTTAAAGGTATTTTAGAGGAGAATTTATTAAAAATATCTGAACTTAATTTTGAATAATAATCGAGACTTAATTAGAGTTTAATTAGCTTAATTATAATTACATTGGCAATTAATCTCAAATTTTGTGGGTCAATTTAATGAGATGACCTCTACCTCCCATAATTTTCTTGGGATTTATTGCTCATTTAATTAGGAAAAGTAACTAATTAAATATTAATTACTCTTTTAAGTTAATTAATGATTAATTAATCTCATGAACAATAAAAAATTGGTTAATTATGTTTTTCGATTATTGCTCGACAATAAATGCACTAAGAGATAGGGTTGCGACCTCTTTCTTAACCTATTCCCCTAATTTCATTTCACTTAAAAAAATAAAGTTAATTAAGGTTTAACTAATTAATTACATCACTTAATTAACTAAATTAAAATCATAATCATATTAAACCTTAACTAATCAATTCATGAGTAGATCTTTAGGTGTTTAATAACCTAGATATATCTTAAGGAAATTATATTTAACCCATATGTGTAGGGAGGCCATAAGAGTACTTAATTAAGTTCCTTAACCTAATTAACCATTAATTATGAGCCAATTGCATTAGAACCCCTTTATTTCTTAGGATCATTGCTAATTTAATTTCTAATTCAAGTGCATATTATGTTGGCTCATAATTATTTTGATAATTATATTAAAGTAACATAGGAAAGGATTAATTAATGTACTTTATGCATACTACAACCTAATTAACTCATAAAATCAACTTAATTACATTTTATTAAACCAAATTAATTAAAAACATGGGAATGGGTTAAGATTAGCAAACCTCTTCTCACATCCTGAAATCAAATCAAAACATGAAATTAAAAATGGCATTAAAGAAGCTTTAATTTATTTTAAATGGTTTTATTTAATATGATTGTCCTTAGGAATTAATTCAATTGAATGAAGTCATGTGTTTATGTTTATTTATTCCTTTCCAATCATGTTAGATATTTTTGTGTCATTTGCAATCATTCATTCATCTTTTTAAAACTAATTAAATCAAATGATTTTTGGTTATGTAAGCTTGCATGTGTTGGATTAATTTATAATATGTGTAACTATTATCACTAATAAATTCAAAATTATTTTCTAATGCTTATGAATCAATTATAATACTTAGAGTGTAGATAGTTATGAATACACATAGGATTTGCATGTGTTTATAGCTGAAGCATATTAGATAAAGCTCTCTTTCTTATAATTCATATATAGATTTACATGAGTTTGAATAACAACGGGTATATAGTCTGGACATCTTGGGAATATGAGTATTTAGTTAACCCCAAGGAGGTCATTTGATTACCTCACTTCCCTGGTTTAATAATGACACGTAATCATTTGGTTTCATTCTTGTGTACTTCAATATTATAATTTGGATAGAGCATTAATTCATATGCCTAAATGATTTAATTAAAGAAAATACAATCTTTTCATGATTCTCATCTTTATAGTTGTGTATACATTTATATGTATTTAATATAGCAAGTGTTTAGTTTGAACATCTCGAGAATATGAGGCTTTAGTTAGCCCCAAGGAGATCATTTGATTACCTCACTTTCTTGGTTTAACAACAACATGTACTTTCTCACATCTTTTATTCATGTGTATGTGTGCTTAATCAAAAGATGAAGATCCCCTTTGTTACTAAAAATACATGCATCATGATTGACTAAGTGATTGAATTGATTAATCATATAACTTAGAGTTTTCTTTCTTATGTTCATGTGTATAAGTTTACATATGTTTGAATGCAAATAGGTGTATAGTCTAGACATCCTAGGAATACGAGACTTTAGTTCGCCCCAATTAGGTCATTTAATTACATCACTTTAGTGGTTTAACAATGGCACATACCTATTTAACTTCATACTTATGTATTTTTGTACAAGAATTTGGATAGAACATTAAATTAGTATGGTTAAATAGTTCAATCGAATGAAAGATTTAAACTTCAAATATACATCTATATCCATCATTCAAGTGTTCTAAAATATGTTGCATGTATAGATATACTTAGGATAAAATCATATGTATGCAACATGTGATGGAAAGGAATGATTTGATATAATAATTAATTAATTAGATTCTTTCATGTTAAATATAATTATTTAAAGAGAACTTAAACTTAGTATTAATTAAAAATGTGTAATAAGACATTCATTAAAGAGAACAAAATCAAATTAATATGCTTTAGAAGTGGCTTAAGGTAGGAATGGAAGAGGGTAATCCTCTTCCTTTTCTTTATAATACTTAGTTGTTAAGTGTAAATCATATGAAACAAAAGAAATTCAAACCAAAATTCACAAATCCATTATCTAACTTCAAGTGAAACCAACCTTCATGTTAACTTAAATGTTTTCTATGCTTAAAAAATCATAACTCTAATGCTTAGTTAAGACATACCACACAATACCCTAACACACACATTAGAATTAAGTCACCACTTCTAGCTCTATGTTATGACGGTGCATGATGTGATGAATATTTTATTTTGTGATGCATTATTTTAGACTAGATGTTTGGGTGTATGCTTCGTAGACTAGTTGTTAGGCCGCTCTTAGCCTAATCATGTTTTTTATAGGGGATTGTGTTTATGGGGGTTCTTAATAATAAATATAAATGCTCTATTTGCAGGTTGCTTAAACCCTTAAGCATAATCTAAGTTAGGATTGGTGGGCTTTGTTACCCATGTGCAGGGTGCTAAATTCAAATTATATATATAACTACTTGGGATTGTATGAGTGTTTAGCTAACCTCTATTTTGCAGGTATAGTTAGATTTACTCTTTCTTATATGAATGTAATTTTGCAATTGGAATTAGGATTAGTGCTATAGAGGATTATGATGAGTTGTGGACAGAAGGCTTTGTCCTGGGGTGCCCTGTGATGCTTATGAAGCAAGCACCATCCAAATCAAAGAAAAACCAAATCAAAAATGAAGATGGAAGAGTGGAGAATAAAGACCACCATAGTATGTATTCATTCAAATTATAATTATTCTTTCACATATCAAGTTGTATAAGGGTAGAGCTTGGCTACCCATCTTTTTTTTTGGGTTGTACGACAGAGCCCAACTGCACTGGCCTCTTATTCTTTTATGTTAGATTATAGATTGATTGATGATTTGTTCAAAATTGTGCATTAGAAATGACATGCTTTTTCATAATGTCTTATGATTGATGCTTTAATGTGTGGCCTGGATGTGTTAGGCTCTTAGGATAAAAATTAAATTTTCTACCCTAACTAATCACTCAAAATTAAAATTCTAAACAACTCATAGCCTCACTATAAAGCTCAGGCTATAATTAATATAATTAAAAGATTTAGTAACCCCTAAGCTATATGGTTGTATGTCTCACATCATGCATGCATCTTGAATCACTCTTGCAAAATGAGAGCCTTTGTCCTTACATGTATAGAGACTGCATGAGCTGTGATAGCAACCCCTACCGACAGAGCTTCACCCTCTTTATCTTTCAATTTGGCCAATAATCTACTTCATCATGCATTTAGGCATAAAAAATTCCTAAAGCCATGTCAAAATGATGTGTCTATTATAAAATAAAATATGAAAAGATTTTGCATTTATAGATTAAGTCATATGCTCATACCACTCATGCTCTAGTCTCTTAGAGAGTTGGGTTAGGATGTTAGTCTCTTTCCAGTTAAATAACTACCCTAGCTATCTTGCAAATTCATAAGATCAGACTACATGATTTTAAAATTATAGGAGGAGTTCGATGGCAGCCACTCCAGGTGGTTATAAGTCCAAAAGTCGGATGGATTTATTCTCTCTTATGGAGGTAAACCTTTGTGTCCACTTGTTGCTTAGATTCAGGTCACGCTTTAGATCTTACTAAAGTTCCCTAGATTTAGGATCCGAGGTAGCTGCTTCCTTTGGGCTACAAGCATAAATCCTCACCTCTTAGGCATTTTCACAATCTTATGTTGGTGGATTATAAGCCTTAATAATATAATAAAATTCAACTCAAATAAATAAATCTCTTCACTCTCAAATATATAAAGCCTAATCACAGGATAGATAGAAATGCTCACTAGGCTTCCTAGTATCATGAGTATTTCGTACTTCCTCCCTTTGGATTAAAAAAATAAGTCTTCTCCTTGAACTTTCCCATTTGATTTCCTACACATAACCAATCATTTGATATTCTAGCCTTAAAATCTTTGGAGACTCTAATTATCTACTTTAATCGAGAGTATTCCTAAGGAATTCACCATCCTTAGGATATAATTAACTATGGAGGCTTGCCTCCATAGGAACTTTCTAACCCGAATTAAACCCTGCTTTATTCATCCCTATTATATTCGAAGACCCATCATGCCTTAAGAGTTCTTAATAGGTGATTAGGTCCATTGAAGGGTGATGCTTCTATCTTTAGATATTGTACATCATTCCTCAATGTCGTATCTCTTCACCTCAATAAGTACCTCCTAAGATCTGTGTGGTGTCCCCCCATACATATAAAAAATAAACACCATAGATTTCTCTGGCGACTCTGCTGGGGACATGGTTCCTCTCTCCATCTTTAGTGGACAATTATTATTTCCAAGCATTGATAGTAAACTTATATTTTATATAAGCCCAAGACTATCTTTCTTTTTGTTGGCACTTATCTTATTTCATCCTTAAGCAAAGCTAGCCAACATCCTTTAGGTTTTAGGACCTCTCTCCATGTAAGTCTTGAAAACCTTATTGGGTCCCCTAATAGGTAAAAAAATAAATTAACTGATGAAAGGAGATGACTAAATTTAAAACCTCTTTACCACTAGCTTGGCGAGGTAGGGTTCATCCCATATTTAATAAAACTTAAATAAGATTCGAAGTAAAAGAAGTCTCTTGCAAAACTTTTCAAAAGAACTTTTCCAAAACAAAAATCATTTTGAATTTAAAATTCACTGTTGACCTCACTTTTGGAGTGAGTCCTCAATATCATCATCTTAGACTTCTTCTAAGAGACTTTCCATAAGACACTTCTAGCAATTAGGTAAACACTTAACCTAAGCCTAGAGACTTAGAAGGGTTAACCATAGGATTAAGTTATGCCATAGGGATCATAATGATTCACTGACCCTATAACCTAAATCCAATCCATGCTCACCAACTCAAACCAAACCTCAAGTTCAATTCAAACACCAAATTCAAACCCAAATCTAAATCCAAATTCCAATCCAAATGATTGAAGCTCATGATCAAATCCAAATTCATAATCAACCTAAGCCCTATAATTTTATCTTATGGACTTAGCCATAGCCAAATTCAAATCAATCCAAACTCAAGTGATTTTCTCATATATCAATTCAACCCTTCAATTAATCTATCAAAATTATAATCAAACTCAATCCCTAATCCAATTTGCCAAAATCTGCAATCATACCAAATCCTTCCTAAGTCCTTTAATCAATTTCATGAACTTAGCCAAAATCCCATCCAAATCAATCCAAAATCCATTGATTTTCTCATAATCAATTTATATCTTCAATTATCTTTCTAAATATAAATCAAATATCCATTCAAATGATCAAAATTGAATCAAACTCAATCAAGACCCTTTCTAAGTCCTATGACCTACCTTCATGAGCTTAGCCAAATTTTCCTTCAAATCACTTCAAACTCAATTGATTTTCTCATAAATCAATCATGTATTCAATCATCTTTACAAGTATAAATAAAATATACATTTAAATCATCAAAACTAAATCAAACTAAATCAAAATCCAAACTTAAGCCACATGACCCAACTCCATGGACTTAGCCAAATTCCTTAATTCCAAAACCCAACATCAATTGATTTTCTCATGAATCAATTATTCCTTCAATTATCATCCCAAATATAAATGAAATCTACAATCATCAAGCCATGTTAAAATCAACTCAAGTCAAACCCAACCTAGCCCTTTCGACTTGAGATTTTCAAATGAACCAAAACTCATTTGAACCTAAACCAATTGCAATTGGATTTATATATCAATCACAAATTCATATATAAACTCAACTAAATCAAACTCAACCCAAAATCAAGCCAACTAAACCCAATTGGTTCACTTGACCCAAAGTGAGAAATTTGACCAATTTGAACCAAAATCCAATTTAATCCAAATCAAAGTGAATTAAACCAATCCAAACTTCATAATATGATTGTTGATCACCCTAGATTGATCAATTGTCACAAATTGGGTCAAACCAAGTCAACCTAGTCCTTTGACCAAGTCAACCTCTTAACTTATATGAATCCAAAATAGCCAAATTGTAACCTAAGCCAAATCCCTTGAAACCAATGATTCATGTCAACTCAAAATCAACATTTGAACATGACTTGACCTTCAATTGAGCCAAACCAAACCCAATTGGCCCTCTTGACCCAAGTTGACCCAATTTGACCTACATGACCAAAATGGGTCAAATCTTGATACAATCCAAATTGATTACAACCAATGGCTCTAGTTTATTCTAAATTGACTATTGAACTTGACCAAAGCCTCAATTGAGCCCAATTGACCCACTAGACCCAAATGACCTATTGAACCTAACTTGACCTAAAGAGTAAAACTAATATAAAATCCAATCAAATCCAAATTAAACTCAACCAAAGCCTACAACATATTCCAAATAAGAACCAAACCCAAACCAAGCCATGACCCAAACTAATTTGGCCAATTAGGTCAACTTAGTCAACTTGATCCATTTGACTCAAATGAACTCAAATTAGACAAAACTAAATCTAAACCAAATTGAACTAAACCAATGCACCAATACATCCTAAATGATCATATGAACCTGAACCAATTTGACCAATTGATGAACTTGACCCAACCTAACCCAATTTGACTCAAACGAGTAAAATTGAGCCAAATCAAACCAAATGAACTCCAAATGATATGAAATTTGGGCTAACCCACTTTTGAATCATTCCAAATATGTGAAAATCAAATCTAATGCCAAATGACCATCTGACCCTTGGGCTAGGGGTATCACATGATGCCAATCACCCATGTAAGTTATCATTTCCATTCATTGGCCAATTGACACTCTCCCATTGGTCCAGCTAGGCTCCTAAGACCCTGCCCAACCTGACCCAAAGGTGGTTGGGTCAGCCATGACCCATGGGGAGGTGAAATCACCTCACCTCTCCCATTGGAGTACTTGAAACACCAAAGACACCCACTACCCTTCTTGGCAGCCACCTTCACCCAACTAAATCGAGCCACCTCATCCACTCACGGACACCCACGACACTCTAAAGTGGCTGGAAGATCACAAAAATCCAAATTCAGCCTATTCATCTGATCAAGAGGAAGGGGGGTATACACCCCCTCATTTCCACTAAAACACATACAAATTCATTCCACAGAGACCTAGCTACCCAAGATGAGCTGCCAGAGATATTTCCTAAACTCCCAAGCTCATTCCACAATCCCCATTCTTTGTTTCCTTCAAGCAAAAATATGATAACCTTCCTCTCATTCCCATTTGCTCAAGAATCAACCAAAGTGCAATTACTTTACATACACCATCCTTGGAGCTAGTCAAACAAGAATGAAGCATCTCCAGAGCCCTCTGACCACCGGACGTGCAACTTTGATCAATGCCGGCCTCCTACGCTTTGGGTATTGGCCTTTCGAGTGAACCACCTAAAATTGGAGCTTGTGCTGATCAGTAAACCTTTGTCTCTACTAGACGAAGCTTCCTCAATCAAGATTTCCACCAGTCTTAAGCTTCAGTGAGGTATGCCATTGAAACTAGCCTTTGGATGAAAATGAGTTGAACATTTTGAAGAAAATGTTTGGCATGTGTGATCTTGACCATTGGATCCCCTTGGATCCTTCACACAAAGGTGTGGGATCTGTTTGGAGTCGATCGAAGCTCGGGTGAGCTCGAGTCATGTGAGCAATGGCAGATGGACTCCGTTCTCCCTACCTCGCATGATGATAGATCATGCACCATCTATTCCGAGTGATCAAAATGGATGGTCATGATTAGATCTATTAGAATTATCTGATTTAATCCTTTAGCGCTGCAAGATTAATCGTGGTTATCCGATCTTAAATCAATTAGCGCATGAGAAAGCGCATTCCATCGCCGCCACGCAAGCATTGACTAGGATTATGTTTAAGTAACCAATACCGCTACACCACATGAAAAGCGCATCATGTCAGCTTACTGCGTCTGCGTGCCACATCACGTTGACAAGATTAAGAGTTAATTAGGCTTAAATAATGTGTTTTAATGGTTGAAACTTGTAAAAAGCATAACTAGTTATAGAAAAATCAAAATATATAAATAAATACTCATTTTAAAGGTATTTCAGAGGAGAATTTATTAAAAATATTTCTAATTAACTTTGAATATTAAGGTTTAATTACAAAATTAATTAGCTTAATAATTCCTTAATTACTTAAGTAATTAACCCCAAAACTTTGTGGGTCAATTCAATGGGATGACCTCTGCCTCCCATAATTTTCTTGAGATTTATTGCTTAGTTAATTAGGAAAATTGACTAATCATACCTTAATTACTCTTTTTAATTAATTAGCCATTAATTAATCTCATGAATAATAATAAATTAATTAATTAAACTACTAATCATTATCCAACAATGAATGAACCCATAGGATAAGGTTAGGGCCTCCTTCATAATCTATTTCCCTATTTCATTTCTTTAAAATCAAATCAATTAGGATTTTGTGGGCTTTGACAATTCACCACTGACCTTTAGATAATATTGAAATGAAGAGAGTTTGATTTTAGAATGTTGGTGTAATTTTCAGAAGGTGGATGAGATAGTAAATAAGACACTACCTAGAAATTTCATCCTCATTTGGTGAGGAATTTAGATCTAGTTCTAGGTTTCCTATAGGCACAAGCCCCTATAGTTAATTACCTCTCTTAATAAGTGAGAGAGAACATTCGATTAAGGCTACTCGTTAGATCGCTTAATGTGTAGTGTATAGTAGTAGCATATGGAGTTTTAGAATTTAAGATTATGAAATTCATCATTTCAGCTTAAACCAAGTGGTTGGGGGAATGATGACGTGCTCGATCTAGATCCCATGGTTCCATCATTCTGAGCTATCGTGGTTCCTAGTCTACTTAGTTAGAGGAGATAGTCGACCCAACCTGACCGAAGGATCCTTATCAACAATACATGGGTTACGTCATCCAAGAAATTCTTGTAGACCTAGGATGGTGTTTGTCTAAGGAGACAATCTTAAGTCTATCTTAGTTGATAGAGTATTGTTTGCCCTATCAAGTATACCCTATGATTTACAACTTAAAGGGCAGAGCTATTGAGGAGCATACGGGCTACGATAATGATCATAATATAATGGAGCCTGACTGGCCAAACCACCTGATCAGAGGACTCTGGTCATAACTATATCATCTATGGAGCCTATTGGACAAGCAATGCAGTCAAAGGGCATGTGCCACATCCTTATTGGCAAGAGATTGATTGAGAGTGAACATAGTAAAAAACTTGATTTGACATTGGCTCCTTTGTGAGCTAAATTTTTCTTAATTTGTCACCCCGATAAATAATTGCAAAAGGTGAATAAATTGAGTTTTTACTTTAAGCTTTTAATGATAGAATTTTATTTGAGCAATTTTTTTTAGATTGATGTTTAATTTGAGTTAATTTGATTTGAAATTAGAGAAGCATTTTGGTTGAAGTATCCCCTCCAGTTGAAATCACTATTCAATTCATTAGGGTAAATAAATGATTTGAATATATTTAAGAGCTTTAGATCTTGTCAACCCAGTTTAGCTCTTGATAGAGGATCAGATTTACTATCACATGATAGAATTAGCTTCTCAGATATTTCAATAAGATAAAATTCTTAAAATAGATTTTTAGGTTTTGTTAACCCGAACCTAGTCCTAAGATTAAACCAAGAAATAACCAGCGTAGCATCCTTTGACACTTGACTTTAAACATTCAACATAGTGTCAGGGCCCATGCGTATGTATTTAAGAATGCTTTAATTAAAGCCTTCTATTCGCTTGTACGATGTGTTGTGAATCCGGTGGCGTAGAAGGCATTGTAAATTGATATAACATCTTATTAGAATTTTTAAATTAATATTTAATTGATTTCAATTTTGCCTGTGCAACTTTTTAGACATTAAAATTTGTACTTTAAATCTCTATGTTCGAGCACATGCAGGTATTTATAGTTTAAATAATTTCATCTAATTAATGAAGTCACTGACATTAAAAATCATAATTAAAATGAAAATTTCCTTTATTTTTGGAATGAAGGAAAGTTCCTTTATTCGTGCACCATTTAATTGAGTGTCGCCTTCTGTTTACTTGTACAAAGAATTATAGATCTAGTTTGGTCAAATAAGAATAAGGATTTAGGTTAGATTTAGAGATTTAAATTGATTTTTAAATTGAGTAATCAACTTTAATGTAAATTTTATGCCGACATGATTAGATAATATATATATATATAAATATATATAAGGTTATTTTGATGTTTAACGCATATAGCATATGTTTCATAATAATTGAAGGTCTTTTGGTTCGAGTCGGTGCCAAATTGGATCAATTTTAGCTCAAAAATGGGCGTTATCACTTCCGATTGCTTGATTTTTTTGCAAAATTGTTCAAATTGAGTGTGAATAGTCATACTTGATAGATTTTGATGTTTTGAAACTTATGACATAATCAATTTTATGAAGGGAGGTCATTTGATTTACGTCAGCACCTCGACCTTGATATGCATGCGAGCGCATTGATGACACGATCGCTTGATCAGTCGATCATCAAGTTATGCAATATTCATATTCTGACCAGTTTCAACATTTTGAATGTGATGGCAAAGTTTGTTCATCGATCAGAGGTCATTTGAGTTGATTTTGGCGACATCCTGTGTATTTTAGTCTCGATTTGCATGTTGTCACTTAAAATCATTTGACATTTGTACAAACTCATCCGAATTAAGCGTGGATAGTCTCATTTGATAGTTTTCAATATTTCAAAGCTAACGACATGATCAATTTCATGAATGGAGGTCATTCGGACATCTTCGCATCTTCCCAACTCCAATATGCATGTCGACACATTGATTGCTCACTCGCTCAATTGGTTGCTCTTTAGATTAAGTAATATTTATATTTTAATCCAATTTTGACATTCTGAATGTGATGGCAAAGTCAGTTCATCAATCAAAGGTCATTTTGACTATTTTTGGTGATGTCCAGTGCATTTTGAGCCCCAATTTATGTACTGTCACCTCCAAAGTTCGACGAATTCGACTTGTGGGCTTGACTTAACTTATGAAACATATATGGAAATCAATAAATGCCCCAAAAAATGTGATTTGTGCATCGAGTGAGTCATGTTTGTTGAAAATTGGTTGACCCTTTGGGCTAGCTACAAAACTTTGATCATTTCAGCTTCGATTATAATAGCTTACGGAGCTTTGATAGGATTTGTCAATAGTATGATGCCTTATTTAGGACATGCTAAATGATGAGTTTGACCAATTTGTCGATACATAAGAGTTCTTACATCATCTATTCTCTACTTATATAGTTTTGCTAAAGATCTATTTCTTTTATGTATTTGTAGATTTGAGTTTCCTACAACCCTAGCTTCATGCTTGGTTGGGTTTGATGGAGGAATTGGTTTATTTGTTTGGATGAAGGATCCCACTGGGGAATTGGTTTATCCATGCTTGGTCAAATTTGAAATTTCTTTTAACTTAGCTTTAAGCTTGACAGACTTGATGAAGGACTGACCTGATTTGTCCATATCGACTTATCAGGAAGTGTATGTATGCCATGAATCCTATGCTTGCTGCTTTGATGGATTCATTGAAGGGTGCGTACAGATGACCCAGCTTTCCGACTTACACTAGGTCTATGTTGAGTTATCAGTATAGCAATGTGTGCTTTAACAGACTGAATAACCATGAAATTCTTTTAGTTCGACTATTGGCTTTGTATGAACTATGGAATTGCTTGGTCCCGTGCTTTCTACTTTGATGGACTTGATGAGAAGATTGGCTTTGATCTGTGCTTTGAGCTTGATCAGATCATTGGAGAATAAACTAAAATATTACCCTGCATGTAATATAAAGATTGATTTGAGGCAGCCCTAAATTGAGAGTTTCCTCAGATTGTCTTGATCTATTGATCAAGCAGAAAGATCTCTTGGATCTTGATTGCTTGTAATCACTAAGCTGGATCAGGTTTGAGATTGAATAGCTATCACCATTGGAATGACGAGCAGGGGCTCTTTCACTATGACCTTTTATTATGGCTTATTGAGTGAGGAGAGCATCAGCAACTCGACCACATTTGGACTTGTTGAGTTTGATCTTAAGAACCTGCTTCAGTCTTCGACTTAAGCTATGAGGGTTTGGTGATTTATCATCAAGCTGATGAATGGGGGCTCTTTCACTGCAGTCTTTTCTTGCAGCTTATTGAATGTGTAGAGCATCAGCAACTCGGCCATTTGAGAGCTTGTTGAGTTCGACCTTTAGAACCCATTCGTGTCCTAGACTTCATGATGTAGAGGTTGATGTTTCTCTAACTTAATTGATTGAAGCTTTCAAACTCGGGATTTCTTCTGACTTGATCTCCAAAATTTGGCAAATCATGGAGATAAATTTTTTGACATTTAGGGTTTTCTTATCATGCATAGAAATAGATTCTTTTTTATTCCTATAAGAACCTGCAACTTAATAATAATAATTATAGATATATTCAGGAATTTTGATGTAAAGCTCAATGTCAACCTGAATCATAATATATTCAAGGATCTCATCTTATAACATGACATTAACTCAAATAAACTTAACATAAACTAAAAATGCCTCCTATCTTGCAGGGGAAATTCTAAATCATTTTTGGAAGAACTTTTAAGATGAAAATGCAAATATATCAATATTTGAATTGATATGCTCTTAAGAGGGTTTTAACATGCAACATTGATTTCATCTATGTAAAGAAATCTAAAATGCCCCCTATGTAAGAGGGGAATTTTCACAGAAAAGTTTTTCATCTAGAGTGAGTATGTTTATTTAGAGATCTCAGCATGAAGCACGATGTCGACCTAAATAGATATACTAAAAATACCCTTTGTCTTGCAGGGAGATTTCTATTGTTGTTCAGGAATGTATTCCTCATGTATAATACTTTTTCAAGTATCAACCATTAATTGGTGCAATTAGTCTTTCACCCTTTAGGTCAATGAGTTGGTATGCCCCTCCTCGATACACTTTTTCAATGACAAAAGGGTCCTCCCAATTATGCTCAAATTTTCCACTGAATTTTTAATTAAGAATAATTTGTCTTCTCAGCACCAAAACTAATTCTCCTTTTTGGAATGTTCGAGGCCACACCGTATGGTCAAAAGTCCTAGAAATCTTTGCTCGATAGACTTTTAGATTTTGATGAGCTTGTAATATAACTTCATCAAGTGCATCGAGTTCCTCCATTCTCAAACAAGCATTTTGATCTTCAGTTAGATTGTATTGGACAACTACTCGAAGTGAAGGCAACTCAACTTCAAGTGGAAGAACGGTTTTAGTTCCAAATACCAATGAATAAAGAGTGGCTTTAGTCGGCATCTTGTAGGTGGTTCGATATGGCCATAATGCCTCTATCAGTTTGGTATGCCATTCTCTTTTATTTTTAGTAAGGATTTTCTTGAGCAGTTTGACCAATGTCTTGTTGAAGGCTTCTGCCAAACCGTTTGCTCTTGGATTATATTGAAGAGTATCGCTAATCAATTTTGTGTCGATCAATGAATCTAAAAATATTTACACTTTTGAAAGCTGTGCCATTATCAGAAATTATTCGATACGACACTCCAAATCTATAGACCACATTATGCATGAAGAAATTGATCACCCGGTCAGCAGTAACTTCTTTAAATGGGGTAGCTTCAGCCCACTTAGAGAAATAGTTTGTCGCTACTAGGATGAAGTGGTGTCCAACTAATGATGATAGATCAATTGGTCTAATTACATCTATACCCCAACATTTGCATGGCCATGATGCTATTATTGGGTGTAGTGGATTTAGAGCCATGATGCTATTATTGGGTGTAGTGGATTTAGAGGTTAGTGGATTATATACCTATGCACTTGATATTCGTGACATCTCTTAGCATGATTGATACAGTCTCTCACCATAGATGGCTAATAATAGCCCATACTTTTGATCTTTACTGCCATCTTGGGACCTGACTGATGTGCTCCACAAAGTCCTTCTTGAACTTCGACCATCACTTTGCTAGCTTCATCTGCATTTAGGTATCGTAGCCACATTTGTTCAAATGATCTGTGATATAGAGTGTTGTTGACGAAAGTATAGCGCAACATTCTCTTCTCGATTTGAGCTACCAGTGATTTATTATTTGGTAATTTGCCTTCTTTAAAGTAGTCAATGATAGGTTTCCACCAATCATGTGGCTCTTCTATAATAAAGGCTTCACACTGCTTTTTTGAAGCAATGTCATTCTTAGCTCTTCTAGGTATAACTTCTTGTTAATTTTAGGGAGTATGAGGAGCATCCTGATTAACATCCTGCTATATCAAATTTAGTAAGCCCTCTACCTGTGGGAATGGATGATTTGTTGGCTCTAGAACTCATCAAGTAAATATGCTAATCATGATATAATCACCATTCATACTTGCCATTTTCTCAACTAATTTTGCTAAGAAATTGACTTTGCAATTCTTGGATTGAGAGACTCGAGTTAGTATGATATTTGATATTTGATTCATAAGCTTGAGAACTCGCTTGTGATAGAAAGCTAGCTCAAGCTTGTTGATTTTATAGATGCCAAGCACTTGATTTATAATAAGCTGAGAATCATCAAAAATATGCAAGTTTTGAATGCCTATGAAAGTAGCTTCTTCAAAACCCAAATGCTTCATACTCGACTTCATTATTAGTTCTTGGCCTAGTCAACCCATATGATCATCTCATTATTCCTCCTTCTAGTGTTATGAAGATGATGTCGATTCCAGCTCTTGCCCTTGGGAAATTTAGAGGTTTGACTTGTTTGATCGATGAGGCTCCATCAAAGTATATTTTCCAAATTTATGATTTTTCTCTTTCATGAATGAGCATAATTTGCTCATTGGGCAAATTATAGTTAAGGGAATAGTCCTCAGGGATGGGATGTGCAGCTAGAAAATCTGCTAAGACTTGTCCATTCACTGCTTATGGAACATATGTGATATCAAATTGTAAAAGCGTACATCTTGCACCATCAATCTGGTCTTGTCATCAAGTACTTCAGTAGATCAATCCTTGAGATGAGGGTAATCTTATGAGATAACATATAGTGATGGAGCTTTTGGACTGCAAAGATTAATGCCAAATAGTGCTTCTCTATCAGAGAGTATCTCATTTATTGTCCTATCAGCCTTCGACTGCTATAATAAAGAGCATTCTCTTTACTTTCTTCATTGTGTTGCACCAACAATACTCTAAGGGACTCTTCTAATGCTGCCATGCATAGAATGAGAGGCTTCCCAAAGTAGGCACTGCAAGGATTGGTGGGTTTAGCAGGTAGCTTTTAATGTTATTGAAGGCTTCTTGGCACTCTTTATCCCATTTGAATGGAGCATCCTTCTTCATCAGCTTTGCAAATGGTTGACAACATCCTGATAGGTTTGATATGAATCGTTGGATTAATGCAAGATGTCCTTGTAAAGAACGGAGCTGACATAAACTCTTTGGTGGAGGCATCTCCATAATTTCTTTAATTTTAGCTGGGTCAATTTCAATTCCTCTGTAACATACAATATACCTAAGGAATTTTTCAAAGGATATCCCGAATGCACATTTTAGAGGATTCATCTTGAGATCATATTTTTTATTCTCTCCAGTACAATTCTTAAGTCTTCAAAGTGATTTTCATGATTTAAGCTCTTCACCACCAAGTCGTCAACATAATATTCCACCTTCTGATGAATCAGCACATCAAAAATACGTGTCATGGCTCTTTGGTATGTAGCTCCCACATTTTTTAAACTAAAGGGTATGACTTTGTAGCAATTGATGCTAATAGGTGTTTTGAATGATGTATGTCTCTCATCTTCAGGCACCATCTTGATTTGATTATATCTCGATGATCCATCTATAAATGAGAACATGTCATAGCTAGAAGTATTGTCCACTAGCAGTTCTGATATTGGAAGTGGAAAGTCTTCTTTAGGACATGCCTTATTTAGGTCTCGAAAGTCAATGCAGAGATGGATTTGGCCGTTCTTCTTCCTGACTGGGATAATGTTGGCTATCCAATCTGCATACTTCTTCTCTCGGATAAAGCCTGCTTCGATCAGCTTCTTAGTTTTTGCAATTACCTATTCTTCAATCTTCAATCTCAATCGCCTAGGACCCTACTTAATAGGCATTGCATCTGGTATAATAGCCATTTTATGAACTGCTACATCAAGGGATAAGCCTGGTATTTCAGAATATGTCCAAGCAAAGAAATCTCTAAATTCACAAAGTAGCATTTTTAGCTCTTCAACTTTCTCATAAGCAGAAGGGCACTAACAAAAGTTAGATGAGGGTCATCTTGAGCTCCTAGGTTGATTTCTTTGAGTTCATCCATAGTAACTACTTGTCCACCATATTTGAGTTCTTCAGGTGTAGGCTTGGCTTCTACTTCTTCATCATTCATGAGAAAAATTTCTTGGAGATAATCTTCTTCATCACTCTTAGTTTTGTTCTCAGCTTCTATTATATTATAATAAGCTTCATTTTGATGAGATTTGTAGATGAACCTAAGACCTTTAGTGATAAATTTATAACTTCTTCGTGATGCTTGAGGATTCTTTGGCTCCACATCCTGTTAAATATTTATGTTCTATATTTAGTAGTCCCAATATGAATTCCAAGCTTATGCATCATTCTTTGCAATTTTTGTGGATAGTATATGAGTATTCTTGTTGGCACTATCTCATCAAAATTTTCATGTTGAGAAGGCTACTCAAAATTGAGAGGCTAAGACTCTTCAGATTTGTAAAATAGAATTTCTGCTTCATCACTCTTACTCAATGGTGGCACATAGAATGTTATCAATTCTTCAATGTTATGAACCTCCAGTGGAGTGATTTCTTTGAAGCACTGCTGAGCGATGGGTATAATTTTGAGTGAGTCATCTGACTCTACCAAGTGAGCTATCCTTCTTGATGCGACCATTTGAACTCTATTTTCATAAGTAGATTCAAACTCGTAGTTTGAATTTGAATCACTTTTTTCATACTTTGCCTTTCTTAAAAGTTTAAAAGTTCTGTTAAGTTTAATAGAAATATCTTCTTCTTCCTATGTGTCACTTCCCAAATGAGGGACTGATCTTCTTAATTTAGATGTAGAATCAAGTGCTTTAGAGAGAGTTGGCATTACCTTCTTTCTTCCTCTTTGCTTCTGTTCTTTCACCTTGTGAAATTACTTTTTAGTTCCTGTAGTGAATGCTACCACTTCAAGAGGCTCTGTTGGCTTAGACTCTTTAGGGATGAAATATTTTGCATCTTTGTAAATCTTTACTTTATGGATGGAGAATGGTTATATATTACCAAGAATTTTTAACTCTTCTCCATCTCTTAGGTACTTCATACATTGATGCATAGTTGATGGAACCATGGCATACTCATATAGCCATGGTCGGCCCAAGAGAGCTCTGAATGATGTATCAGCATCAATTACATGAAACTTGACTTCTATATATAAATCTCAAAACTTAAGCAGGAGAATAAAAGAACCCAGGGTTTTCTGCCCTTTTTCATTGAAATCATGAACCATCAACTTATCCCTCCCAAGATGTTGAATATCAAGTGATAATCCTCTTAATACCTTTAGACTCATAAGATTGATAGAAAAACCTAGATCAATCAATATCCGATTGATCAAGATGTCATCACTCTCTGCTGTAACATATAGAGGATGGTTGTGATTTGTTGTTCCCAACATAAGATCTTCTTCAAAAAATGTGATTACTGGGAAATATGGAGTTTGCAATGCTTCAATCATGCATTTTTTTTAGCAAAGTAAGCTTCATAACTTTCTGGATCTTTGAGAGCCCGTATCAAAGTTTCATGGAGATCTTTTGACATTAAGAGAGCCTGATACACACTCAATTGTGCAGGGATCTTTCTCAGATGTGATAGAATATTATAGTTTGTCCTTTTTCTTGATTTAGGCTTCATTCTAAGATTTTTGGGAATGATATCTTCATTAACTTCAATTTGTTTGCCTTCATCTTTATTTACATTTCCCTTCTTAGATGAAGGTGGTAGGACTTTACTGCTTCTCAACTGAACTTGAATCACCTTATCTTGCTCAGATTATTCTAAAGAGGTAGTTTCTTCAAATTCACTTCTTATTTTGGATGATTGACCAAAAGGGCTAGGCTAGACTCATTTTTCAACTTCATACATTTCAACGTGATGATATTGATGAGGACTCTTCTCCATCATGAAAACATAAATCTTCAGCTGAATTATCTTCTTGTTGAGTCATTAAACAAAATTCAGATATTAACTCCTCAGGCTCTTCTTGCTTTCCTGATAAAAATTTTGATTGGTTAGTCGAGTTTGTCTGACCACCCTTGTCATTTCAGAGTAACTGATGCTGAAGAACCTCTAATATCATGTAAATGATTCGACATGTCTCTGTTGGATAAGATTCACCATTATCTTCTTCATTCGATTCAATAATGTGAAGTTTAGGCATAAAATCTGCAAGCCAAAATGGCTATCTTGCCGGTTGGTGATACTCTTCTAAATTGTTAATGATCTTTCAAGTTGTAGTTCTCATCTTGATCTTCTTTTTCTTAGCCAACATCTTTGATTTATGAGGCCTACATTTTGCAGACTGCTCCTCATGCTGTGACGAAGTAGCCTTATCAGAATGCCATTGAGAAGCCCAAATATTTGGTTTAGGCATCTCTCTTAAGTCCAATATAGGTTCAAGTGGTGATTTCCACTTAATATTAGGGATGACTTTTAACTGCTTCAGTATTTTCACAGTCTTTTTGGAGGTTACTGTTTCCCATTCTTCAATTTGAATGGATTTCTCTTTCTTTTTTTCTTTGATGGATGGTACTAAAGAGGACACAATCATCCTTGTAGACACTCTTTTATGGTTGACTAGAACATTATCGCATATTGTAAATTCACCTCACTGATATTTCCATTCTAGCCAATCTTTGAAGACATAACAATCTTCAATAAGATGACTGGTCATCTGATGATAGGGATAGTAATTTGGATTATTGACTTGATGCTTCTTCTTAATTTTACGGTAATTGTAAACCTTTGATTTGTCAAATAATTTGGCCATACTATCTCTTCTAAAGGAATAATCTTTGTTCATCTTTTCTTTGAGAGATGGCCGCATTCGTTCATCATCCCTTATTTCTTATTTTGGATGCTCCCTATCACTTAAAAAAAGTTTGAGGTTTATCATTACCTCCTAGTACTAATTTTAGCTGTGGATTATTATAGACTAAGCTTCTTTCCTTTATCATCATTGTACATTGGCTATTTTCCTTTATCCACATTATATATCACCCGCTTTTCAACATTTGAGCTATAGGAAGTGGCATGAATTTTATTTCTTCTTGAGTCTGAAGGTTTGTTTCTTTTTGCTTTATCTACATAGACTTCAGACTTAGGGCGATTCAGCTTTTCAAATTTAACCACCTTATCGAGCAAGTCCTGGAATGTTGTAATCAACACCATACATAGAAATGGTGCCATTTTATCATCTATATTGCCCATTAGTAATTAGATCACATGTTCTTCTTCCAATTGTTGCTCACACTTCATGCTTAGGTTACACCAATGACTTATAAATTTTGTCACTGACTCATGTTTTCTCCTTTACACTAAAGCAAGATCAGTGATTATTATTTTCTCAGTTGCACTAGAGAACCTCTTCACGAGTATAGTCTCTAATTCAGCAAAGGTTTTAACCGAATCATTCAACAATTCTGCATACCACTCGAAAGCAATTGAGGTCAGGCTACTGATGAACTGATGGAAAAGTAGCACATTGTTCCCTCCTATGTTACCACAAATAGCCTTAAATTAGGCTATATGTTGCTTTGGATTACCAAGTCCATTGAAAGTATTAAATTTTAGCACTAAGTAACCATTCAGGTATGCCACTTGATCATATTCAGCTGAGTAAGGGCGACCCTTACTCACCCACTTTTCAGCTTGCTCTGAAGCTATAAATGCCTTTATCTTTTCATTAATTATTTTTTCTAGCTGAGCAGCTGTTATCGTTCTAGGTGCGCTAGCCATATTTTGAATTATCGACTGAAAAGGTAGTTGGTTAACTTCATTCCTTGCTTCAGGTGTAGCATGTACTATAGGAGCTTGAGGTATTAGAGTGACTGGTGGTATAAAAGTTATATTATTAGCTGCCTATCGATTAGTAGACAAGATAGGTGATGCATTTGATATGATATTCTTCTGCAATATCTCCATCATGATATTCATTTGTACCATCATGTCATTCATCTTGGTACCAAGTTATGCAATTTCCTTATCTTTGACTTTAATTTGACACTGTATTTCTCTTTGCTCTCTAGCTAGTGTCATGGCGTCAACAAGTATAGACTCTTCTTCTTCCTCTACTTCTTGTTGTTATTATGCTCCTTGCTCATCTTCATGGGAAGAGCTTGACTATCCTTCTCCTTATGCAGTAGGGCAGCTATTGATAGGGCTGAATGACGATGCTGATTATAAAAGTGTGTACCAGGCTGATCATTTTTGGTTCAACCATATAAACAACTTCAACACCCATGATCTCTTTCTCATTTTCATCATCTTCTTCTTTCATAGAGATTGAAGATTCATCTCTTATTTGCTTCTGTGAAGACTCTTCTTCATAAATGTTGAATTCAAACGTGTTCGATCCATGTTCGGTGACCCGAAAGTTTATCTATATCTCTGACCATATAGATGACTTCTACTTCCATAGTGTCTTCTTCATCACCTTCTTTTTGCACATGAATTTTTGATCGATGTTTTAGTGGATCTCTGGTTCAATGTGCGAAACAAACACTTCTTCTATTAAAGGATTGCAATCAAAGTCAACTTTCTCTTGTGAGGGTGAATATGATCTCTGATGGGATTTCTTAGAAGACTCTCCAAGGTGTAGATCGTCATGTATTTCATCAGTGATATCCCATCTTTTAAGTATCCACTTTTGATGAGTTATTTTTGGGCCAAATTTCTGATTATATGTATCAGATGTCACACCTCTTCCATTCTTCAGGATTTTATTACGAGGCTTTGGCCTCCATATTTATTTATCCTTTCACCATGACCTTTCTGCAGCGGATTCTTGGGCACGTGGTTTGAGTGTCACGCTCCGATGCTCACCATACGAAGCATACTTGTCTCGATAACTAGTTACCATAAGAGATGGCAACCTTCTTGGTAGAGCTTCAGTATTTCCAATCACCACAGGCCTCTGAAATCTTCTTTTCATCAAGCCTCTGTCCTTGCTACTTTGAGAACTTTATGTATTCTGGTAGACAGTGTTTCAGGCTATCTCCTCTGTGGTGGTGGAGCTTGACGTGGTTGACTCTAGAAAGACTGCTTTACTTCACCAGTAGAGCTATTCCTCTTTACCCACTTTAGGTTGTCAATGTTATTGTGGGTAGGAATACTCACTTATGGTGGCAATATCGCTTGTTCATTAAGTCGTTCAAAGGGGATCTACTGAGCCCTCAGATCAGCATTTCTTCTTCTTCTCTACCTTCTGGCTAATTTGCTTCCTGATGTGGAAGCTTCATGATCATGCTTTTCAGGTACAAAAAGTTCAATCAACGGAGCAGTTGTACCACAAGGCATTAAAGACATAGTTTGCCCATTGACGATTCTTTTCATCACAGGGCTTCAGATTGACCTATCCTTTTGAAAGCTGAAGTTCTCTATCGAGAGAACTCCTTGACAGTGGTTGGCTACTAAACTGATTGGCGACGTGGCTAGTAAGAGCTTTAGTAACTTGAGGCCTTCCAACATGGCCTCAGATGAGTGTACCACGGATGGTTACTTCAAGAGGTGCAACTACGATAACTGGTAAATTCAAGTTACCATATTGAATGGTAGCCCAAACGTCTCTTGTGTTGATAACGATGTTGGCTAGGTGGATGTTCGCATCACGCCCTAGCTGAATGGTGAAAGGAGTGCTCTATAGATTCATTCTACAAAAGTGAAAGATGGGGATTAGTAATTAGTAATTATTTTTTCACCCCATACTTTTAAGATGCAGAGGTACTACAGAACCAAATAAAAATGTAATAAAGATATACTCAACAGAATAATTCATTCGATGTAGAGCCTCACACATTAGTAATTTGAATTTATTAAACATTTAAATCACCATTTTTATTTTAAATTTTCAAATATTTGTTGCTACTATATCACATATATGGCTAGCCAAAGATGGAAAAAGAATCCTATCCCTAGCGGAGTCGCCAAAAATCTATGGGCTCCAAAAATTCACCACCGACCTCTCGATAATATTGAATTGAAGAGAGTTTGATTTTAGAATGTCAGTGTAATTTTTAGAAGATAGATGAGATAGTAGATATGACACTACCTGAGATTTCATCCTCATTTGGTGAGATCTTTAGATCTGGTTCAAGGTTTCTTATAGGCGTAAGCCCCTATAGTTAATTAACCCTCTCAATAAGTGAGAGAGAACTTTCAATTAAGTTTAGTCATTAGATCACTTAATGCATAACATATAGTAGCGGCATATGGAGTTTTAGAATTTAAGATTATGAAATTCATCATTTTAGCTTAAACTGGATGGTTGAGGGAATGATGATGTGCCCAATCTAGATCCCATGGTTCTATCATCCCGAGCTATCATGGTCCCTAGTCTACTTAGTTAGAGGAGGTTGTCGACCCAACCTGACTGAAGGATCCTTATCAACAACACATGGGTTACATCGTCCAAGAAATCCTTGTAGACCTGGGATAGTGTTTGTCTAAGGAGACAATCTTAAGTCTATCTTAGCTAACAGAGGGTTATTTTCCCTATCAAGTATATCCTATGATTCACAACTCAAAGGGCAGAGTCATTGGGAGCATACAGGCTACGATCATGATCGTAATATAATGGAGCCTGACTGGCCAAACCACCCGATCAGAGGACTCTGGTCGTAACTACATCATCTATAGATCCGACTGGCAAAGCCACGCAGTCAGAGAACACGGGCCACATCCTAACTGATAAGAGATTGATTGAGAGTGATCATAGCATAACACTTGATTTGACATTGGCTCCTTTGTGAGCTAGAATTTTCTTAATTTGTCACTCCTGATAAACAATTATGAAAGGTGGATAGATTGAGTTTTTGCTTTAAGCTTTTATTGATAGAATTTCATTTGAGAAATTTTTTTTAGATTGATGTTTAATTTGAATTAATTTGATTTGAAACTAGAGAATCATTTTGATGGAAGTATCTCCTCCGGTTGAAATCACCATTCAACTCATTGGGGTAATTAATTGATTTGAATATATTTAAGAGCTTCATATCTTGTCAACTTAGTTTAGCTCTTGACAGAGGATCAGATCTACTGTCACATGACAGAATTAACTTCTCAAATATTTCAATAAGGTGAAATTCTTATAATATATTTTTAGGTTTTGTTAACTCAGACCCAGTCCTAAGACTAAATCGGGAAACAACCTGCGCAACATCCTCTGACACTTGAGTTTAAACATTCAGTATAGTGTCGGGGCCCATGCGGGTGTATTTAAGAATTCCTTAATTAATGCCTTATATCCGGTGGTGTAGAAGACGTTGTCAATTGATCTAGTATCTTATTAGATTTTTTAGATTAATATTTAATTAATTTCAATTTTGCCTCTGCAACCTTTTTAAATATTAAAATTTACACTTTAAATCTTTATGTCCAAGCACATGCAGATATTTATAACTTAGATAATTTCATCTAATTAATGAAATCACTGAGATTAAAAATCATAATTAGAATAAAATTTCTTTTATTTTTGGATTGAAGGAAAGTTCATTCATTCGTGCAACATTTAATTTAGTGCCATCTTTTGTCTGCTTATATAAAGAATTGCAGAACTGATTTGGTTGAATAGGAATAGGGATTTAGGTTAGATTTACAGATTTAAATTGATTTTGAAATTCAGTAATCAGCTTTAATGTAAATTTTATACCGACATGATTAGGTAATCAATATATATATATATATATATATATATATATATATATATAGTTATTTCGATGTTATGAACGCAATGACGTAGTCTGTTTCACAATCGGAGGTCATTTGGTTAGAGTCGAAGCCAAATTGGTTCAATTCCAGCTCAAAAATACGCATTATCACTTCTGGCTACTTGGTTTTGGCGCAGACTTATCCGAATTGAGTGCAAATAGTCCTACTTAATAGATTTTGATTTCTTGAAATTAATGATGCAATCAATTTCATGAATGGAGATCATTTAGTTTACGTCGACGTCTCCCAACCTCGATATGCATGCAAGCACGTTGATGACACGATCGCTTGATCGATCAATCATCAAGTTGTGCAATATTTTTATTCTAACTAATTTCAATGTTCTGAATGCGATGGTGAAGTCTGTTCATCGATCAGAGGTTATTTGGGTTAATTTTGGTGACTTCCTATGTATTTTAGCCTCGATTTGCATGCTTTCACTTTATATCATTTGAGATTTACACAGACTCATTTGAATTAAGCGTGGATAGTCTCATTCGATAGTTTTTGATAATTTAAAGCTAACGATGCAATCAATTTCATGAGCGGAGATTGCTCGAACATCATCGTAGCTTCTCGACTTTGATATTCATGTCGACACATTAATAGCTTGCTCGCTTAATCGGTTGCTCTTTAGATTATGCAATATTTATATTTTGATCAAATTCAATGTTTTGAACGTGATGACGAAGTTCGTTCATCGATCGGAGCTCATGTTTATCATTTTCGGTGACGTCTAGTTCATTTTGAGCCCCAATTTACGTACTGTCTCCTCCAAAGTTTGTTAAATTTGACTTGTGAGCTTGATTGAACTTATGATGCATATATGGAGGTCGACATATATCATAATTAATTGAATGGCCTAATTATTTAAATTTAAAATCATAATCACATCAGAACTTAATCATTGAAATTTTGGAGCAGAGCTTTAGGTGTTCAATAACCTAAAGGAGTTTAATAAAATTATGGTTAGTCCACATGCGTGGGAAAACCATAAGAGTAGTTATTTAAGTCCCTTAATTTAATTAACCTTTAATTGTGAGCCAATTGCATTAGTCCCCTTTACTTCTTAGGGCCATTGCAAATTATTTTCTATGCATATCATGCTGGCTCATAATTATTGGTTAATTACTTTAAGGTGATATAAGAAAGGGTTAATAAATAGATTTAATGCATATTACAACTTAATTAACTCATAAAATCAACTTAGTTACATTTTATTAAACCAAATGAATTAACTAACATGGGATTGGGTTAGAATCAACAAATCTCTTTTCACATCCTTAAGTCACATCAAAACATGAAATTAAAAATGACATTAAGAAAGCTTTGATTTATTTTAAATAGTTTAATTTAATATGATTGTTCTTAGGAATAAATTTAAATGAATGAAATAATGTGTTTATGTTTAGTTATTCCTTTCTAATCATGTTAGATATTGTGTGTCATTTGCAATCATGCATTCGTCTTTTCAAAACTAATTAAATCAAATTATTTCTCTTTATGTAAGCTTGCATGTGTTGATTTAATTTAATATATGTGTGGCTATTATCACTATCGAATCCAAATGTATTTTTCAAAAGCTTATAAATGAATGATAATATGTGTTATGATGCTAGTTATAAATACATAAGAAATGCATGTGCTTATGTGTGTGAATGTTAAGTTCTCTTTCCCTTATTCATGTGTTGATTTATATAAGATTGAATGGTAATGGGTATATGGTTTGGACATCCTGGGAATATGAGGCTTTAGCTAGCCCCAAGTAGGTCATTTGATTACCTCACTTCCCTGGTTTAACAACAGCATGTACCTATTTGATTTCATTTTTGTGTATTTCAACATTAGAATTTGGATAGAGCTTTAATTCATATACATAAATGATTCAATCAAACAAAAATATAATCTTTACATGGTTTTCTTTCTTTTATTTATGTCTACATTCATGTGTAATCAAGAAAAACAAGTATATAGTCTAGACATCCTGAGAATATGAGGCTTTAGTTAATCCCAAGGAGGTCATTTGATTACCTTACTTCTCCGGTTTAATAATGGCATGTACTTGTTTGTGTCTTTATACATGTGCATGTATATGTGATTAATGAATGGAAATCCCCTTTTTATGTCAAAATTGCATGCATTTATAATTGATGAAGTGGTTAAATTAATTAGCCATATGATTGGGAGCTTACTTCCTATGTTCATGTATACAAATTTGCATATGTTTGAATACAATGGGTATATAGTCTAGACATCCCAGGAATACGAGGCTTTAAATAGCCCCAAGGAGGTCATTTGATTACCTCACTTCCTTGGTTTAACAATGACACGTACCTACTCAATTTCATTCTTATGTCTTTTTGTATAAGAATTTGGATAAAGCTTTAAATTTGTATATTTAAATAATTCAATCAAATAAACAAAAAAAATATAAATTTTAAACATACACAGACATTCATCATTTAAGTGTGCTAAAATATACTGCATTGTATAGATACACTTAGGATTAAATCATGTGCATGTTATATGTGACGAAAAGGAATGATTTGATATATTTGAAGTGGTAGTAGTTTAATCAAATTAATCATAAGATGCCTTTCATATTGAATAGGATTATTAAAAGTGAACCTAAACTTAGGATTAATTAAAATGTGCAATAAGCCATTCATTAAAGAGAGCTAAATCAAATTAATATGCTTTAGAAGAGACTTAAGGTAAGGATGAAAGAGGACAATCCCCGTTTCTTCTCCTTATAACACTTAGATGTTAAGTGTAAAACATATAAAACAAAAGATAACTTAAATCAAAATTCTCAAATCAATTAAACAACTTGAAGTGAAATCAACCTTTCATGTTAAATTGAATCCCTTCCAAACTTACAAAAATATAACTCTAATGCCTAGTTAAGATATACCACACAAAGCCTTAACACACACATTAGAATTAAGTCACCACTTGTAGTCCTAAGTTAGGATGGTACATGATGTGATGAATATTTTGTTTTGTGATGTATTATTTTAGACTGGATGTTAAGGTGTATGCTTCATAGGCTGGATGGTAGGTCGTTCTTAGCCTAATCATGTTTTCTACAAGTGATTGTACTTATGGGGGTGCTTCATATTAAGTATGAATGCTCTCTTCGCAGGTTGTTTTAACCCCTAAGCATGATCCAAGTTAGGACAAGTGGGCTTGGTTACCCATGTGTAGGGTGCTAAGTCCAAATCATATATATAACTGCTTAGGATTGTATGTGTTGTTAGCTAACACTTATTTTTCTAGTGTAGTTACATTTATTTTTCCAATTCTTAATGTAATTGTGAAATAGGAATTATGTTTGGTATGGGGATTAGGATGAGCAGTAGCTAGAAGGCTTAGTCTTGAGAGTCCTTGTGATGCCTTTGAAGCAAGCACATCTGAACCAAAGAAGTGGAGCAAATCAAATCAATTAAAGGAATAAAGATATGGAGATATGAAGAGTGAAGAATGTTGTCCCCCATAGCATTTAATAAAATTGTAATTATTCTTTCACATACTGGGTTGCATAAGGGTAGAGCTCAGCTACCCATATTTTCTCTTTTCGGGTTGTAAGGTGGTACCCGACCGCACTGACCTTTTATTCTTTTACGGTATTTATAAAATGTTTGATTTGTTTATATTGTGCATTAAAAATGGCATACTTTTTCATTATTTCTTATGATTGATGCTTTAATGTGTGGCCTAGATGTGATTAGACTCTTAGAGAAAAATTAATTTTTCTACCCTAGTTAATCACTCATAATTAAATTCTAAATAACTCATAACATCACCATAAAGCCTACGTAGTAAATAAGATAATTAAAAGATTTAGCAACCTCTTAGTTGAATGTTGTATGTTTCACATCATGCATGCATATTCCTTCTTCCTTGAAATTGGGGGATCTCCATCCTTGCACGATAGGGGAATGCTTGACCTGTGAGGGCATCCCTTGTAGTGGAGAACTCCTCCTTCTCGTTGATTTAGCCAACAATCAACTTTCATCATGCATTTAGGCATAAGAAACCCTATAGCCTTTGTCAAAATAAAGTGTCAAAATAAAATAAAAATATGAAAAGATTTTGCATTTGTAGATTAAGTCATTACTCATACCACTCATATTCTAGTCTCTTAGGGAGTGGGTTTAGGACTTAGTTTCTTTCTAAATAAATAACAGCCTAACTATATTGCAAATTCATATGACCATACCACATGGTTTTAAAATGTTAGAGGAGTTAACTGGTGATCACTCCATGCAGTGGGTTTAGGACTTAGTTTCTTTCTAAATAAATAACAGCCTAACTATATTGCAAATTCATATGACCATACCACATGGTTTTAAAATGTTGGAGGAGTTAGCTGGTGATCACTCCATGTAGTTGTAAGCCCAGAAGTTGGACGATTTATTCTCTCTTGTGGAGGTAAATCATCATGTTCATTCTTCACTTAGATTTAGGTCATGCTTTGCAATCATACTAAAGCTCCCTAGATTTAGGATCCAGGTGGCTATTTTCTTCAGGCTACAAGCATAAATTCTCACCTCTTAGGCATTTCCATAATCTTGTGTTGTTGGATTATAATCCATAGCAATCTAATAAAATTCAACTCAAATAAGTAAATCTCTTCACTTTCAAATATATAAAGCCCACTTATAGGATAGATTGGAATGATCACTAGGCTTCCTAGTAACATTAGCATTCCCTACTCATCTTATTTGGCTTTCAAAATAAGTCTCTCCATAAAATCTTTCCCAATTGATCTTCCAAATACAACCAATCCTTTGATAGTCTAGCCTTGAAATCTTTGGAGACCATAATTGCCTACTTTAATTGAGAGAATTCTTAGGGAATTTCATTCCCTAAGATGTAATTAACTATGGAGGCTTGCCTCCATAGGGAACTTTAGAACCCAGTTTAATATAAACCATGCTTTATTCATCCATATAAAGTTGAGGAAAAATATCTAGTATATTCGAAGACCCATCATGCTTTAAGAGTCCTTATTAGGTTATTAGGTCCATTCAATGTCGTACCTGATCACTTCAATAAGTACCCTCTAGTAATATGAGCATTCCCTACTCATCTTCTTTGGCTTCCAAAATAAGTCTCTCCATTTGATATTTTCCAATTGATCTTCCAAATACAACCAATCCTTTGATAGTCTAGCCTTGAAATCTTTGGAGACCATAATTGCCTACTTTAAGAATTCTTAAATTTCATTCCTTAAGATGTAATTAACTACTTGCCTCCATAAACACAAAATTTAATAAAACCCTACTTTATTTATCCAATGATAGTAAAAAAAAATCTCAGTATATTAAACCCATCATGCCTTTCCTTTATTATCCATTCAATGTGCACATTTTTCAATAAGTACCCCATGATCACAGTTTCAAACATACACACACATCTAAAAATAAACACCACATTCATATGACAAAAAATTACAAAATATAAATAGAAAATCTTCAAACCTCTTCTAAAAATAATAATTAATCATCTACACTTAAATTTGTTAAATGAGGGTTCTCTTTAAAAATAAAATTAAATATACATCATCAAAACCCTTTTATAATAGCATATTTTTCAAAATTAAATGAATCAATCAACCAACTCCATTTAACATATCCAAATTTATTAAATGAGAGTTTCTTCAAAATATTCAATCATATTTTTCAAAAATTACTCCACATTTCTAAATTTGTTAAGTGGAGTTCCATTTTAAAATCAAACACATTTGAACCTCATTTTTTACCCAAATTTGTCAAATGAAGGTCCTATTTTCGAAATCAAAATCGAAACACCAATAATCAAATTGAACTCTATTTAACATACCTAAATTTGCTAAATAAGAGTTCCCTTTTCAAAAACAAAATCAAATCACAAAAGATCAAAACACATTTTTTTTGGATTCCATTTAACATACCTATATTTGTTAAATGAGAATTTAACCTTCAAGATCAAAACAAAATTACATATAAGTGAGTTCCATTTAGCATACCTAAATTTTTTAACTGTGGATCTCACTTTCAAACATCAAAACATAAACACATATATTTGAACTCTATTTGACATACCTAAATTTGTCAAATAAGAGTTCTCCTTTTTTTTCAAAAGAGGAATCAAATTAGAAAATATCAAACACATATTGAACTCCATTTGATATACTTAAATTTATCAAATGAGAGTTCTAAAAATCATATAAACAAACAACAAACATATCAAACACATTTGGCGCTTACTTGTCATATTAAATTTGTTTAGTAAGGGTCCCATTTTCAAATAAAAAATCAAACCAACATATATCACACACATGACAAACAATCATCACAAACAAGATGCTTTCTAACATATAATTGAAACCTTTTAGCATACATAAATTTGTTAAATAAAAGTTTTTTTTTCAAAAATAAAATTTCAAAAAAAACATACAACACAGATATCTCCAAAGGTCCCTCTTAAAAATTTGAACTCCACTCAACATACCCAAATTTGTTGAATGTGGATTCCAAATCAAATCTTTTGGCAAAATCTCTCCTCAAATTCTTAAATCTCTCCAATTTAAATGAACCACGCTTAACATACCTAAATTTTTTTAGTGTGGGTTCAAATTCCAAAGTCAAATCTAGAAATCAATAATTGAAGGTAGTTGTCAGAGCAAGGATCTGATTTAGCTCTATTTCAATTGTAGGGATTCCAGTTCAGTTCTTAGTCCCTTTTGTGATCATTCTTCTGCCTTGTCTACTAGTAAGATGATATTCTTTTTCCCATCTAGTGTGAATATGGCCTTAAATCAGGCCATACTCACCACCACCCATGTGATCCAGTTTAGACATGGCTTTGAAGCTATCAGAGTCACTTGTGAGGGGCTAGCCCTCACGACCATTAATAAGGAGGAGGTGGTAGGACAAAAACCACTCCTCTGCTTTGACATCCTGTCAGATTCTGAGTTTCCCTCACTGAAGAGGAAGGCTATTGTGGTTCCCACTCCAGGATCAACATTAGTGCTAGTTATTTTAGAACCTTCTTAGTTAGTTACCCCTGATGTAGTCCCAGTAAGGGCTAGCACCTCCTCACTAGTTTCCACCATTATAAAGGGAAAGACTATCTTGGCCTCTGAGATAGTCTCTCGTACATTTGAGGTAGGTTCTAGCTCTCGCTTTACCTTGCTCATCAGGATGCAATGCTGCAATAAGAAATGAAAGGTTAAGTGGCACTATGAGCATAAGGTGAGGCAAGTTGATGACATCTCTCATGTAGCTGAGGAGGGTTGCCCTCGTGAGATCTCTCCACTCTTGAGTGGCAGTAGGTTTCATCTTCTCTTTGATTCAAAGGAAAGGAGGATTATTAGAGGATTGTTTCATTGTCTCCACCACCAGCACAATTTAAGATACCAGCTAGGGAGAGTATGAAGCCCTGTGCTGGTTTACGATTAGTTCTTCACCGGGTCAGTAGAGCCCATGGATACTCGGAGCCCGACTTCTTACATGACTTGAGGAGTGTGGTGTTTATTTTTGGTGTTTGGGTGCTTTGTGTGTATATATGAGGGGACACCACCCAGATCTGTAGATGTACTTATTAGGGTGATCGGGTATGACATTAAAGAATAGTGTACAATCTTGAGGGATAGAAGTCACTACCCTATAATGGATCTAATCACCTATTAAAGACTCTTAAGGCATGATGGGTCTTCGAATATACCATAAATTTTTTCTTACTTTACATGGAAAAGTAAAGCAGGTTTTATTTAAATCTGGTTCGTTAAGTTCCCTATGGAGGCAAGCCTCCATAGTTAATTACATCTTAAGGGAAGCGAATCCCTTAAGAATACTCTTGATTAAAGTAGGCAATTTTTGTCTCCAAAGAATTCAAAGATAGGACAATCAAAGGATTGGTTGTATTTTTGGAAATCGAGTGGGAGAGATCCAAAGGGAAGAGTTCTTATCAAAACCAAAGAGATGAGTAGGGAGTGTTCATGATATTAGAAAACCTAGTGAGCACTCTAATCTATCCTATGGTTGGGCTTCATATATTTAGATTTGAAGAGATTTATTTATTTGAGTTGAAAGTTTATTAAAAATCCAGGACTTATAATTCCAATACAATACTGTGAAAATGCCTAAGAGGTAAGGATTTATGCTTATAGCCCGCAATGGGAAATAACAACCTTATATCCTAAATTGAGGGAGCTTTAGTGAGGGCCAAAGCATGACCTAAATCTAAGGCAAAAATGGGTATATGGTTTACCTCCACAAGAGAGAATAAACTACCTGACTGTTGGACTTATCACCACCTGGAGTGGCATCCAGCTAACTCCTCCTACACTTTAAATCCATGTAGGCAAGTCTTATGCTTTGCAAGATAGTTAGGCTATTATATATTTAGAAAAGAAACTAAGTCCTTAAACTCACTCTCTAAGAGATTAGAGCATGAGTAGTATGCATTCATGACTTAATCTAATGCAAATTTTATCAAATTTATTTGATTTTTTTGGACTCTTTTGTTTTGACACAGGCTGTAGGATTTTATATGCCCAAATGCATGAGAAATTGATTATGGCACAAATCAAAAGAGAAAGAGGTATCTTTTCATCAAAGACTCATACAGGTCAAGCCTTTATTCTCTAACATAGATGGAAGCCCTCTCTTAGCAAAAGTGGAAGAATATGACATGCATGATATTATACATATAATCATCCAACTAAGAGATTGCTAAACATTTTGTTATCTTAATTTAATTTTAAGGTTTTTATGTGAGGTTATGAATTATTTTAAAAGTTTAGTTATGAGTTATTAGTTTGGGTAGAAAAATTAATTTTTATCCTAGGAGCTTAATCATATCTAGGCCATACAACAATAACCAATCATAAATAAACTATGAAAAGGCATGTTATTTCTATTGCACAAGTTAAACAAAATATCAAATAATTTTATAAAGCTATTACAAAAGAATAAAAGATGGTGCAGGTACACCACCCAAAAGAAAAATGAGTAGCGAGCTCTACCTTTATAATTATAAAGAATAATTATAATTACATAAATGAACAAATGCTATGGGGGTCTTCATTCTTCATATCTCCTCCATTTCTTCATTTGAGCTTGCTTTGGATGTGCTTGCTTCAAAGGCATCATGGGGCCTCCCAGGACAAAGCCTTCTAGCCTTTCTCATCCTAATCCCCATATCACTGATCCTAATTCCTAATGAAAAATTACATTAAAAGAAAAAAACTAAATCTAGCTACACCTACAAAACAAATGTTAGCTAAACACACCATACAATCCAAGAAATTGTATGAATGATTTGGACTTAGCACCCCACACATGGGTAACCAAGCCCACCTATCCTAGCATGGGTTATGCTTAGGGGCCAAGCAACCTGCACAGCAAAAGCATTTATATTTTTTATTACAGTGGCCCCTTAAGCACAACCCCTCGTAAGAAATGTGATTAGGCTAATAACAGCCTAATATCCAACCGATGAAACATATACCCTAGCATCCAGTCTAAGATATTACATCATAAAACAAAACATCTATCACACATACACCGCCCTAACTTAGCACTAGAAGTGGTGACTTAGTATTTTAATGTATTATTAAGGCTTGTGTGGTATTAATTAGGCATTAATGTTGAAGTTTTTTTAATTGTAAAAAAAATTCAATTTAACATGGAATATTGGTCTCACTTTAAGTTATTTAGTTGATTTTACAAGTTTTAATTTGTGATTTATTTGGTTCCATAAGAATATCTAACTGTTATAAAGAGAAGAAAGAGAATTGCCCTCTTTCATCCCTACCTTAAGACATTTTCTTAAGCATGTTATTATGACTTAGTTTCATTTAGTGAATGGCTTATTATATGTTTTAATTAGTCCTAGGTATGGGTTCACCTTAAATAACCTTATTCAATGTGAAAGGCTTCTTAAGAATAATTGGAATGAATTACTATCACAAGACACATGTTCATTCATTTCTTTTCATCACATGTAACATGAACATGATTGGATCCTAAGTATACTTACAAATACAATATATGTTAGCACACTTAGATGATGAATGTAATGAAATATATTTAAAGTTTATATTTCATTTAATTGGATCAATATGAATGCATGTATTTTTTTTAATAGAAAAAGGAGACTTCAATCCATTAGCTACATGTACACTTAAATGTATAAAAGTTTTAATTATGATGCTATTATTTACACCGGGAGTGAGGTAAAGACCTCCTTAAGGCACTTGCATCCCGGGATGTCCGGACTAATATACCACTATTCTCATATACATATAAATGTATACCAACTATAAGGATGAAGAGTCATGCAAAAGAAGAAATTAGTTTTGATTGAATTATGACTTTCTATTCATTAGTCACATTGCACATACATATGTGTAAGAGATATGAGTAGGTGTGACGCCATTGTTTCGCACCAGAGGAGTGAGGTAAAGACCTCATTAGGGCTACTTAAAGCCGTGCATCCCTGGGATGTCCAGACTAATATACCACTCGTCATATATACGTATGAATGTACAATTAACCATAAGAAGAAGAAGAAGTCATGCAAAATGTTGTGTTTGATTCGATCATATGATTTACATATGTGAATGGATTTGGACAAATGTTGTGTTCTTTTTAAATGAACTATGCATTTGTAAATCCTATGTATACATGTAAAGAGAGAATACTTCATACCATATCTTAGATAATAAACACATGACTTATAAATGTTTCATAATTATCATCTCCATATATTATAAATGATTTATACAATTTTGAAAGTAATTTTGATTTAATAGTGATAATAGCCATACTATTTTTAATTTAAGTCAACACATGCAATTTGGCATAAAAGAAATTATTTTGTTTAATTAATTTTTGAAAGAGATGAATGCATGATCATATATGGAAAACAATATTTATCATGATTGGAAAGAAATAAAATAATATATGCATATGATTTCATTCAATATAATTAAATCCTAAGAGAAATCATATTAAATAAGACCATTTAAAACAAACTAAAGCTTCTTAATGTCATTCTGATTCCATGTTTGATTTGGTTTAAGAAATATTAGAAGAGGTTTGCTAATCCTATTCCATTCCCCATGTTTGTGATTTAATTTGGTTTAATAAGAAATAATTAAGTGAATTTTATGAATTAATTAAGTTCAATCCTTAATTAAGTCAATTAATTACCCTTACCTATGCTTCTTTAATTTGATTAACCACTTAATTATAAGCCATAAATGACATGAACATGTGAGGAACTAAAATTGTGATACTCCTAAAGAACCTAATGGAATAGGCTCATAATTAAAGATTAATTAAGTAAAAAAATCTAATTAAGTACTTTTATGATTCTCCCATAATTATGGGTTAATCATAATTTCCTTAAAGGGTCTTTATGTTGTTAAACACATAAAGGGGAACCCTTAATTTGATTGTTTGTATTTAAGGTTTTATTTGATTTGATTTATTTGAATGATTTAGTTGAATTGGTTTGATTTGAATAGAGTTTATTAAATTTGTTTTGAATTTGTTTACCTTCATGTAATTTGATTGATTAATTTTTAATTAGATGCTTTGATTCACTTAAATTTTGATAATTCAATATCCTTTTAAATTTATTTAATTTAATGTATTTTGATTTATGGATTTTAGATTAGATACTTTGATTTAATTAAATTTTGATAATTCAATATCCTTTTAAATTAGTATATAATTCTTTTTCCTTGATTATAGTTATGTGATTTAATTTTAGGTTTATTTAATTTAATTATGGTTCATTTATTTGTAGTTGATAGGATTAGATTAATTGAGATTTTATTTTGATTTTAATTGAGTTTAATTCTTTATAATTAGAATTTTATTTTTAATCTCATCCATTTGCCATGTTTATCAAAGTTTGGTTTGCATTTTGATTTCATACATTGGATAGTTAATTAGTTTATCTTATTTAAGTAGGTTGAATGAGATTTGATTTGATTACATATTAAACTAATGAGAGTCTTTCTTAATTTAATTTAATTTGACTGAATTTAGATTATTTGTTAGTTGAAACTTTTAATTTGATTTCATGTTTGTTTAAATTAATGATTTGATAAGTTAGGTTTGATTTGAGGCTTAATTGTCATTTACTTGTAATTTAATTGAGTTTAGATTTTTGTTTGATTAAGCTTATGTTTAATAAGATTAACTTGATTAAATAATTAGTTTAATTAAAAGGTGTGATTGATTAAGGGTTTAATTGAGTACTTTCATAACCTTCCCACACATGTAGGCTAGTTATAATTTTCTTAGAGTTCTCTTAGGTTATAAATACTTAAGGACATACCCATGAGTCAATTAAGGGAAATCAGATCCATTTTTAAAATTTAATTAAGCTAATTAAATGATTAATCAGTTAATAATCTCTTAATTAATATCTTTGGAAAGTAAAGGAAAATTAGAGAATGAATTAGGAAAAATATACCAATCACATTCCCTAATCCTCCTCACTTTCAATCAATGTTAAATAAGTCCAATTAATTAATTAATTTACTATTTGTGTGCTTAACTATTCCTTAATTAAGTTGGAAGAGTGATAAAGGCATAATCAATTAATTCTCCTAATTAATCAACCAACAAATTCCAAGAAAAATAGGGGAGGCAAAGGTCATTCCCCTAAACATCTTCAAAAAGTTTGAAATTAATTGGTTGTTTAATTAATGAATAATTAAGCTAATTACATTTTTCATTAAATCTTAATTAAGGCAAATCGTTATTCAAAATTAATTAAGAATAATTTTAATTGATTCACCTCTGAAATACCTTCAAAATGAGTATTTATTTGTATTTTTTTTAGATTTTTTTTAAATTTGTTATAATTTTCCTAAGTTTCAACTGATTCAACCAAATTTTATGAAGTATATTGATTTATTTTATTAAAATAGATAATTTGAACTTCTAAATTCAATATCTTTCGATCCAACCATCATTTTGTCTTGAAATTTTTAAGGTAGGTAGATTTTAATCCTAATTTCAACCTTTGAAATTTCAACTCAATCCAATTTATATTTTGAGAGTAATTAATGGAACTTGATTTTTATTAAAACTTAAATTACCCTTAATCCACTCAGTGGAATTTGATGATTTTAATTTTATTGGATTCCTCCCGAGAAGATGAATCCAACGAGCCCTTATTTGCAATTTATTGTTGGGTATTTTTTTCTATGAATGTTTGAAGTTTCAACCGATTTAATTAATTTTAAAAGTAAAATTTACTTTTCCCAACACCATGTCGACGGTGGTGGTGCCATGGAACGCTTGTGGTCGTGGCATATGTGCCACGACCGCACGATTGGCTGCAGGGCATCGAGATGGGCTGGATAGCGGCTTCATGAAATCGATCCCAACCATTCAAGAACCATCCAATCTGCATGGTTTCTCATGTGAGATGGGTTTGGTCACGTTACCATTGGATCTCCGAATGTTTAATTCACCCGCGAACAGAATAAGCCCAATTTTTGCAATTTTTGTGAAATCGGGATGAAATCTTGCCCAAATGGGCTCATTTTTACGGCGATCTTCACCGAAAAGCTACTATTTTATATTAGAATTAAATAGAAATGGAAATTATAAGGTTTATTTAAGGGAAATTACTAAGATCAAGAAAAATTATTACAAATAATAGATCATATGGCCGACTATGGTTTTTCTTGAAAATTACCTTACCGGGGATGGTTTCTGGCGGCGGTGATGATTCGAGCATGCTCTTGAGTGGAAGAAGAAGCTTTGGAATGAGCCAGGACCTTCACCTTCACTTCAAAATAATATATCTTATGGTGCTTGCCATTTTCTCGCTGGGATTCTTTCGATTTTAATGTTTTTAGCTTAAGAAAAGTGGGGAAGTGGTTGCTGATGACTTTGGGACTTCCAAGAGGTGGAATTAGGATAATATGCTCAGCTTTTAACCCCTCTCTCTTTTATTCAAGTGGATGGATGAAAATCCATCGTTAAGTGAGATGGGGAGATGGTTGGGAGATAATGGTTGAATGGGCTCTTTGGATTTAGCTCTCAAAATCTTCCTTTACTGACATAGGATTAGCTCCATTGAATGCAAGGGGGAGAATTTAATGAGATTAGGTGGAATCCTATGTGGGGGAGGCTCCATGAGGGATTTGATTTGGGTTGGGCTGATCTTGGACTGATCCCAAGTGGGTTGAGGATGGGTTGGATCGGATTGCAATGGGTTTTGACTTGATTCAAATGGGTTCGGCTCAATTTTCATATGGGCCATCAAGTTTAGGTTAACCAATTAATCAAATTGGGTCAAATCATAGCTTAGGTTTGGTTCAAATGATGATTTGAAAAGTTTTGGTATGATCAATTTGATTTAATTTGATTGATTGATTTTGGCTCATTTGGAATCAAATAAATGGGTGTTGACCAATTTGACCAAAATTGGCCAAATTGGCTTGGGTTATGGGTTGATTCATGTTCAATTGGATAATTGAAGATGAACATAGCCTTTGGTTTGAATCAATTTAGATTTAATTTGAATTTTGGCTAATTTGACCCTTAAGATCAATTTAGGCTAGGTTGGGTCAAGTTGACCAAATGGTCAAATTATGCTCAAATATGGATTTGGTCATGCTCAATAATCTATTTGGAATGAACTTGAGCCATTGGGTGCAATCAATTTGAGTTAGATTGAGATTATACCCATTTTGGCTTTTTAGGCCAATTTGGGTCAACTTGGGTTAAATGGTCAATTGGATTTGGTTTGGATCAATTGAGAGTGTGGTCACATTCAACCAGTGATTATGAGTATGTTTGGAATAATGGTTTCAATGAATTTGGTATATGATGGGTGCTAAATTTAGGTTTCATTTGGGCTAAAAGTTGACTTGGTCAAAGGACCTAATTAACTTCATTTGACCCAATTGATTGCAATTGATCATCCTAGGGTGATTAACAATCATGGTGGAAGGTTTTGGTGAGCTTGGTTCAATCCAATTTGGGTTGGATTGGAAGTTGGCTCAAATGGGCCTTTTAGGTCAGGGTTAAGTGGACTGAAGTTGGTTAATTAGTTTGGTTTTGTCTTGATTTAGGTTTAGTGGGACTTATATGTGAGCCCAGGATTGAAATATAAATCCAACTAAAATCAATTTAGAGTCTAATAGGTTTGCTCAATTGAAAGTTTCAAGTCGAAAGGGCTAAGTTAGGCTTGACTTCCGTTAACTTGAATTTAATTTGATGATTATAGGTTTTATTTATATTTGGATAGATGGTTGAAGGCATGATTGATTCAATAGAAAATCCACTGCTTTCGACTTGATTTGGATGGAATTTAGCTAAGTCCAAAGAATTGGCTCGAAAGGCTTAGATTGGGTTTGGATTTGATTTTGGATATAGTTTTGATCATTTGGATATGGATTTCATTTATATTTGTAAATATAAATGAAGGAATAATTGATTTATATAGAAATCAATTGAATTTGATTTGATTTAAAGGGAGTTTTGGCTAAGCTTATGAAGGTAGGTCATATGATTTAGGAAGGGTCTTAGGATTTAAATTTTATTTTGGGTTCTAATCATTTCGAGTCAAATTTGGAATTAGACTTAGAATTTGAATTTGAAAAGTGAGATTTGGTTTGAGATTTGAATCTAGGTTCGATTTGAGAAGGCATATATGGATTGGGTTTATGTTATAGGGTAAGTGATTTCCTTAAGTCCTAAGGCATGGCCTAATCCTATGGTTAACCTTTCTAAGCCTCTAGGCTCAGGTTAAGTGTTCACCTAATCATTAGAAGTGTATTATGACTAAGAAACTCATAATATCTAGAAGAGTCCTAAGTCTAAGAGGAGGAGGTTGAGAGCTCACTCCAAAAGTGAGGTCAACAAAGGACCCCCAATAGGTGTGGTGTAACTGATAAGACACACCGCACATATTGGCATTGACCAAAATGATCCACAACATCCAGAAGATTCCAAACACTAATAGAAATGATCTATACCTAGACCTGAGAGGTAGATAGAATCACAATCTTAGTACAATGTAGTTCTCTTTATGCCAAGGGCATAGGAAAGCAAAAGGAATCCATTGGGGATTGAGTACATGAACCTTCAACTGGGGAAGCAGGTTCAAGTTATCCACTGAGGGATAAGAATTTGAGTTTGATTGTGAATATGATTAGTTTAGGTGTGTATTCACTGGGGATAAGAATTTATAATCTGATGGGGATCAAGATCGAATTGATTTTAATTTCTTTACTAATTAATGTGGAGGCATATCCACCAGGGATATGAGTTGAAATCTGTTGGGGATTAGGTATATGAACCTTCCACTAGGGAAGAAGGTTCGGGCTATCCGCTAGGGATAAGAGTTGAATGGATTTCTTTGATTTATTTGATTAGACTCCATTAGGGAGGTTGGTTTAATTATTATGGCTCCACTGAGAAGAAGGGTTCTAGATTGAGGGCATATTAATCGGAGATGCGCACTTGGTTAGATTTATTTGATTTAGATCTAAGCTCCACTAGGGAGGCTAATTTTATTTGTGCCTCACTAGGGGGAATTTAGTTTGTCCAATATGTTTAATTTGACTCCACTGGGAATATTGGTTTTGAATTTATTTTATTATGGACCCTGTCGGTGTGCGATGGACCATACTAAGAAGGAGCCACAGGGGCCTTAGCTTGACTTAGATTTATAAGTCCAAAGGGATAGTCTACCTGCCATAAGGGTGGACTATCTGACCTAAAGGGTTGCCTTTCGGCATGCAATGACTTTGATAGGAAGAAAGCGTAGCAGACTTACATCTTCCAAAGGAAGAAAAAGTCTCTGGGGTGATCTATTGGATGGACAATACAATGAACCCTACCTAAGGCGACTACTGAGTGAGCACCGCTGGGGATCTTACCTAAACTCAAGAGTAGTCTTGATGATTAATTTGATTTTAATTTCATTTGATTTGATGCGATTTGATTTAATTTAATTTAGTGTGTTATGTTGTGGAGCCTGTTGGAATTCGATGGACTCACTGAGCTATGTTAGCCTTGACCTGTCTCAGATTTATAAATCTAAAAGGGTAGTCTACCAGCCATAAGATAGATCTATCTAGCTTAAGGGTTACCTTTTGGCGTGTAACAGCAATACTAGGAAGAAAACATAGCAGACTTACATCTTCCAAAGTAGGGATTAGCCATTGGGATGATCTATCGATGGCGTAATAAATCAAACCTTACCTAAGGTGACTTCTTAGTGAGCATCACTGGGGAACTTACCTCAACTCAAGAGTAATCCTGATGGTTAATTTGATTTTAATTTCATTTAACTTGATGTGATTTGATTTAATTTAATTTGGTGTGTTATGTTGTGAACCTTGTTGGTGTGTGATGGACCCACTGAGAAGGGGCTTATATCAGCCTAGTCCTATCTCAAACTTTCTAGACCAAGGGAGAATCTGCATATCCGTAAGACAAATTCTGCAACCACAGGGGTGGCTACTAGGAAAGGGGGATTGTCCAATCCAAAAGTAACCCGGGTAGTGTCTAAATGGGATCGCTAAGGATGTAATCCAAATAGAGTGCCCATGGGGGAGGCACCGCTAGGGGCTTTATCCAGGACCCTGTAATAGAAAGCCTATAGGTATACGGTGGCCAACTCTGAGAGAAAGCTTGTAGACTTACATCTGCCGTGAGTGGTGTATCCACCGAGCGGGTCACTGTCAACATGGCAATAACCAACCAACCTGAGGTGCCCGTCGGTTCACAATGATCAACCTAAAAAGAAGGCTTGTAGACTTACATCTTCATAGATGAAAATGATCATCGAGATAGTCTATCATCGGCGGGACAAATACTATATGACCTAGGGTGACTACGAAGTGGGGAGTCTCGTGTAAGAACTAAACCCAGGCTTGAAGTAGTCAAGAGGAAAGGAGCCATAGGGGGACTTATCTTAAACCTCAAATATACTTAACCCAGTCAGATCATGATGGCTAGTCCAAGAAGAAAGCATGTAATCTTACATCATCTTAGACAAAGTCAACATGGGGTATTTTACCTATTGCACAGTAAGGCTTACCAAACTAACAAGGCACATGTGAGTTTATAATGGTCAAGTTAGGAAGAAAACTTATAGATTTACATCTGCCAGACAAGTAACCACTGGGGTGACATACTAGCAAGGTAGAATGTCAGCCCAACCTAGAGCAATTAATGAGTGAGTGCCACAAGGAGCTTTATCCCACATCGAAATAACTTGACAAAAGATATATGTTTGTTTTATTTGTGGTTGTGTATAGTTTGTGTTGGTGTTGTGTTACTAAGGATAGAATGCCACTTGGGCTCCTTACACCTACCATAAACACATTGTGGCTGATTTGTAAGCAAAGATATGTCTCAACACAGAAGAAATGAAATTTGAGATGAAAAAGAGTTTTATTGATAATCATTTCGGAATGTGAATTATGGATAGTATTTCTTTAGGTAGGTCCCATTGATTGGAAGCATTGGGTGCTCTCCCTTACAATTTATTAGTTGATAAGATCCTCCTTGGTAGGCCTTCTCTATGACATAAGGGCCTTCCCAAGTGGGTTCAAACTTGCCTCCCATCTTTCAATGAGCAACAATTGGTCTCCTTAGAACTAAAACAAGCTCTCCTACTTGAAAAGATCTTGGATGGACCAACTTGTTATAAGCTTGAATCATCTTCACTTTGTATAACTCGAGGTCTTGGCATGCCCATAGGTGTCTCTCCTCTAAACCTTTGAGCTCTTCTAACCGCAACTTGGCATTCTATTCTGTCATGATCTTATTACCCACAACTATCCTTAGTGATGGGAGTTGGACCTCTAATGGAAGGATGACTTGGGATCCATACACTAAGGAGTGTTGACCTCATTTTTGGATAGGTTAATTTAGCAATTAGGATATCTTAATCTCAAATAATATTCTCCTAATTCAATGCTTAGGACATTATGCCTAGTTACCTAGAGAATTCACCTTAGGTTGGATCTAACCTATTTGCCTTAGGTAGGATCAACTCAAGCATCCAAATTCAAAATCAATTAGTCAAATCAATAATCAATAATCATCAATCCAAGATGATTAAAAGTCAAATTACATTTAATTTCAAAAATACCCTTGAGTTGATTTTGAATTAGATCAAACTAAAATCAATGCACTTGATTTGGACTCAAACTCCAACCCAAATCAAATGTACTCCAAATGAAAACTCAAAATGGGCAGCACACATTAGTCTAGGGCTATGTGATGTCATAATCATAAAATAAAAAAAAAGAGAAAATGTGAAGAAGAGAAATGCTAATTTCCTTCTTCCATCTCTTCCCATGCAAAATCCTTTCTTCCTACCTCATGTGCTCTAAGACAAAAGCCACCTCTTAAGAGGTGGCTGCCTTCAAGTAAAGGAGGCAATCAAGCAAGTAAAAGCCAAGAAGGATTTGGCTTCTCCAAGGGAAGAAGAAGAACATAAAGAGAAGAGGAAGAAGAAACTTTCGGCCATGCATGGAAAAGAAGCATAGAAGCTCTTTAGCCCTAATGTGAAGATCACATTATGATCACAAGGGCAAGGGAGGTTGATCCCCATCGGCCTCCACTCCGGGGAGTTCAACATTTCAAATAAAGCTCCATGTTGAAATCCCAATGAGTGGATTTCAACCCCAATTGAAGGCACAAACACGCTCAAAGGAAGCTCAACGAATTCAAGACGCTCACCGGAGATCACCGAATTTGGGTTTGCAATTTCTCCCTCCCCTATGCATTCAGTTTTGGAGATTTATGAAGAAAGTTAGATCCTCAAATGAATCCAACCATATGGATTGACCCTAATTGATCCCTGATCATTTTGGGATCAAAATCTTGGCTTTATTCGCCGACGATTGGCAAGAAATCATGGACGGTGTCTGATTCACCTGCTGGATTTAATCACCATCCATCCTTTCTTGATCGGATGGTTCCATTTAGCAAATAAATCAATTAAACCCTTAAGGACGATCCGACCATTGATCCATCGACGGCCCGGATCATCTTGAATTTTCACTAGCGTCACACACATTTTCATCCCACGACTGACGCCCATCGCCGTGACACGCGCCCACTGCGACACGCTACCGCCATGGACCGCGGATTAGTATGGACCATCCGATCTTTGATTGGATGGCATGTAATCGATCTCGCAATTTTAATCTATGTTGCGTGGGACCCTCCCCACTTAAAACCGTTAAAATTTGTTAAATAACGGTTTAATTAATTTATAAAAATCTTGAAAACTTCAAAAAATCATATAAAATCAAAGGAAAATTAGAAAATTACAAATAAAAACTCAATGGATTTATCTTGATGTGAGGAATCCATAGAAATTAAATTTCTCAATTCTTATTGGGTAATTTTTCCTTAATTTAGGTTTAATTGAAAAACATTAAACCCTAATTACTCTCAAGTTAATAGTCTAATAAATTTGAAACTTTGGGGAAATGTAATTAATCATAAAACATACCTTTGGTAAATTTTTGGGGATTTAATTCTCTGAATTCAAATGAATTTGTAATTTTATATGTATTAACCTTTAAATTAATTAAATTAATTACCCTTTAATAAAAATAATTATAAAACTTTAATCTAATAATCTTAAATCAATATAATGAACATTAGAATATTAAGTAATCCTAATCAAGCATATATGAACCGAATAGATCACTAATTAACTCAATTTGGTAATTAAAAGAATTAAATAATTCAATTAAATAACTTAAATTTAATTAAATCATGATAAATCAACCAGTTAACCAAAAATTATGAATAAACCCTCATTGGAAAGGTACTTCAGTGAAAAATAAGTGAAAAATAAAATCCTTTAATGAATCTTAATAAATTTGGCTTAATTTTGGTTTTAATGAAATAATTAAAACCTTAATTACATGCTAATTACAACTCTAATAAAGTTGAAGCTTTAGAAACATAAAATTAGCATTAAACCCCAGTTTCCATAATTATTTCAGACCTAATTGGTCTATAAATTTGGAATTCTTGATTTTTCAAATCTCTAGGTCAATATGAACTAAACAATAATTAAGAAGAATCATTAATTCATTGAATCAACAAATAAATTAAACTAATCTGAAATAAACATCAGAAATACTTAGGGTAATTCATCAAAATTTTCTAAGTAAAAAAAAATTTAATCAAATATCTAAATTATAAGAAAATCAATACTTAATAAATAACTTAAGTTAAGTTTAATGAAACCAATCATCCTTAATGAATTTAAATAATGAATCTAAAACCTAGGTTAATTAAATCAGATTAAGAATAATCTATGAACAAATTTAAGGTATTAATTCAATTTAATAAATTTAAACCTCAAGCTTACAAATCCATGATTTTATATCTTATGTTAAATTGAATGAAATCAAACTTAAATCAAACTCTTTAAATTAGCATAAGCCAAATCAAATGAAATCCATATAACTTAATTCAAAATGAAATAAATCAAACAAATTAAATGAAATAAAGCAATTCTAATAAATGAAATAATGCAAATCAAATCCAAACATAAATAAAATAAAAAGGATTAATTAAAATAAATAAATATTTTAGTTAGACTTTTGAAAACTTCATTTGGATTTAGGATGTTGAATGGAAAGAGCTCCATCCAAAAATAGAATCATTCCATTCTTCATTCCTAAAAACCTATACAACTTTAATCACATAAAATGAACATAAAAATGGATATTAAATCACTAAACCATTTGAATTAAAACCAACCAATGGTACAAATTAAACCAATTCAAACTTCAAACTTCAAACTTAAACTTAAAGGTCTAGCAAAGACTTACCACACAAACCTCACTTCTACACACACTAGATTACTTAGGTCACGGAACCTAGATCTAGGTTAGTTTCTGATTTTCTTTTAATCTCCTATGATATGTTGTGTTGTGCTTCACATGCCTGTGTGGCGTATTGCTTTAGAATGGATGCCTAGGCTTATTTGTTCGTTAGATTGGATGTTAGGGCATTCTTTCTAGAATTAACATTATTTTCTGCAGGGGACTTTGTTAAAGGGATCGCCATAATTAATATATCATAAAATTGTTATTTGCTTGCAAAAGAAATTTAACATAGTCCATGACGTGAGGGCTTAAAGCAACTAATGCTCCATATGTTTGTGAAATATAAATGCTTTGTGTGTATTTCTTAACATCTATTTTGTAAGGCTTAGATTTCTTTTAAATTTTAAATGTAAATTTGAGCTTAGAATTAGGTTAGGATCTATCTAGGATTAGCAATTAACCAGAGATGGTGCGTGGTCCCTGGAGCAGATGGATGTCCCTCAAGAAGGAGACTTTCTTGGAAAGAAGACCCATAGATCTAAACTTGTAGTTCAGGCCAAGAAAAGCGTAACTCCTGCCCATTTTTTTTGGGTGTACAACAAGCATAACTACATTAGCCTTTTCTTATATAATTTAATTTGGCTTGATTTATTTTGGTGCAATAGAAACAACATACTTTTCTTAGGTTTATTTCTATGCTATGTTTTGTGATGTATGCTGACGGCTCATAGGATCTAAATTATTACCCAACTAAATCAATTGAAATATAAAATAAATACAACTCATAATCTTCATATAAAAGCCTAGGTATTAAAGCAAGATAAAATATGTAGTAACCCCTTAGTTGGATGTTTTAATATCATGCATAATCATATTATTTCACTCTTGGTTAATGAAGGACTTCCATCCTTACCAGAGAACCTGGGCTTGAACTTTCAGAGCCTATGGTGAAAGTACACCTTCTTCTATTCTGATTTGGCCCATAATCTTTTTCTAATTACATGCATTAGGCATAAAATTATATTCCTATGGACTAAAATGAATATTGAGTCAAATAATTATAAAAATTTGAAAAATATGCATTAGTTAGGTACATCTTCATACCCTACATAATCTTAGTGGTTAGGGAGCAAGTCTAGGTTCATAGAATTCTTTCCTAAAATGCAACCATCTCTTGCATTCATATGACTTAGCCTCATGATTTTAAAATGTGCTTAGGTTATGGCCCTTCTCCGTGTATGTTATAAGTCTAAGAGTCGTGATAGGTTAGTTCCTTCAAGTGAAGAGAATGACCAATGATTCGGATAGAATTAGGTCAAGCATGTCAAGCACCGTAGACTAGGTTAAGCATCCTTTAGAATAAGTCTTCAACCCTAAGCATTTCGTGTCGCTAGAATCTAAGCCCTAGATTTCTAAGAAAATGACAACTTGAATTCTAGAATTAAATCCCAAATTTGAAGCCTAATCATAAGATAGATGAAATGTCTACTAGGCATCCCAATATCATAGGAATTTTCTAATCTTTTCCATTTGACTCTTAAAATAATATCTTGGACCAATTGAATTTCTTGAATTTTGAAAGCTACCTTAGTAATCTTTAGAACCATTTCTTTAATCGAGTATTCTAGGTGAGATTCTAAGATGTAAAGAGTTTTATAGTTTTGGGATAGGATTTTTACATAAAAGACCCATTAGAGTTAGGAGTCTTTTATTGAAGTGATTGAATCCATTACAGGAAAGCATGTTTATATTTTGAGATAATATGCTTATTCCTTAATTCCATATTTGATCATCTAAATAAAATATTTCTAAACTCTATGTAGTGTCATTTCTTTTCTCTATTTCAGAAAAAAAGAACCAACATATTTTTCTGGTGACTCTGCAGGGACTGGTTCCTCTCTCCATCTTTAGAAATAAGTGGTTGTTTCTATATATCAGTAGTGTACTAGTGCCACTCACCAGTCAAGACTGCCTTTCTTTCTGTTGGATACCTCTCCATTTCATTCTTGGTTGAGCCTATCCAACATCTTGAATAGAGGTTCTAGAACTCTTCGTTTATCATAGTTAAACGATTGGGTCCTAGAACCAAATCCCAAAATAAAATGAGAGGTGAGAGAAATAAATAAAAATCAAGTCATCTCTATTATGACCTAAATCGGTTAAAGATTTGAAACCATTCCAATATGGAAAAGAGATATTAAATTTAAAAAAAGTATGAAAAGTACTTTAAGATTTGAAAAGCAAATCTCCAAAAATAAAGTCTCAAAATTAAATTTATTCTTGATCTTACTTTGGCTTTGTACTAGAGCTAAAAAGAATCATGACAGGTCCATGAATGAACACCCTTTGTTCTACTGCATTCAAAAGGTGTCAAAACACTTAAGGATATAAATTGAGATAAAGGAGTTCCTTCAAACTAGAAAACTTAAATCAAAAGGAGGCATAGTTCCTATTGCCCTTTCCCACCATGATTGAAGTTTGAATTGCATTTAGAAAAGAAGAATAAAAATAAAATCATCCCAAGAGATGCCTTATTGACCTAGGTTGATAAAAAAAACTCAATGAAAATCTCCTATTCATATAGAATAAAATTATGCATGAATGCAAATCAGCTTTAATCTTAATTTCAATAAGTCCACTAGAATATTGGAAAACTAACTACTCAAATTGATTGGCCAATTATAACGAGTAACTTGGAGGTAACCTCCTTTTAGACCTTTCCAAAATCTTAAATTCTTAAGAGTTTGGGAGAGAGTCAAAAGAGGAAGATGACATGACATAAAAAAAGGAGTGATAAGATTTACTTTTGCTCCTAATCAATAGAAGAAAAGAGAGAATAGCGAAAGAGAATTCTAATTCTCCTGATAAAGTTGAAATGAATAAAATTTAAACTAATAAATTTAAATCAACTTCCTTAATGAGAGTTTCCTTTCATTGAATGAAATGATATTCCATGATTGGCTTTAATTAATTTTAAGGATAAATTAAGAAAAGAAAATAAATGAAGACTTTAATCCTTCTAAAGAAATCATGACCTTAGGATTGGGTCCTAAGGGTGATGTATCTATTGCTTAGAGCGAAAATATGAAATTCCTATCTCTGGAAAGTTGATAGATAAATCACTTAGGACTTTGTTAGTCCAAATGAATGAAAAATGTCTTAATTTTTAAGACTAAGGCATTATATGATTTCAATACAAAATGAATCTAAGGAGAATCCTTTGCAATGTCTTATGACCTATTTGACATTGTATTAATGTTAAGCATGATGGTCAAAGAGTCCATTGCAAGCTGAGATTACCTTTAGTCTTATATGTGCTATAAAAGAATACAAGTCAAACTTGGCTTTCTAATAGCACATCATCTACCCTAGAGGGTCCTCTTTTAAATGATGATCTTCTAAATGAATAGATCATGAGATTTATTGATCTATTGAGGATAGAGTTAGACCTACCTTCCCTTCATATAAAAAGGAAAATTCTTGAACTCAAATTCAAAATGGTAAAGTCATACCACCTCAAATGACATTGAAAAGAAATGACAAATAAATCAATTTCAAAATGTGATGTTTTGCCCATCTTAGAGAAGTTACTTGCAAAATCAAACATCGTAATGCTCTGTTATAAAATAAAATGAAATATAAAAAAAATGATGAAGAAAGAAATGAAAGTAAAGCAAGGTATTACATAATCATGTAATTTGCCTTACTTAACTCTAAGCAACTTCCTGATGTGGCATTCCACTATAAAGAAGTTCTATGGTTATCTTCTATGATGATGATAGACTACTAAGAACTTATTAACATCTTAGTCGATGTGGAAAATTTAAAAGAAGAAAATCTCAAAATATATGTTGATCCGCATCTCAACATCAAATATGTGAGAATTTATATAGTCAATCAAGCTTTGATAAGATGATGACATATAAATTCAATCAAATAAAGAAAGAAGTTTTAGCTTCATAAAATTCAATCTTAAAACTCAACCTAGAAATAGAACTTAATTTCAATCACATTATTGAAGCCAAAATTCAAACATGAAAAGAGAACTTAGAAATTCATGAAACATCTTTAATGCTCTTGGATGGTCCTATATCCAAGAGCAAAATGATTAAGTCTAAAATTTCTAAGCATGTGGACATTTTTAACTTTGAACTTCTCCATATCAAAATAAAGTGGTAGGGTTAGAAGTGAAAAATTGTCCCTAGCTAAACTGAAATAACCAGATATCTCATACTTTGTCATTTTAGCCTTTTCCATGATTGGGTGAGCTCGCTTGGCAGGTTAAATAAAAAGATAGTGGATCTTCTTTTTCAAGAGACCATATCTTTTGAATGGCAAAAATTCTATTGAGTGTATTCTGATTTTAAATGAAGAAAAAGAAACCTAATGTAAATGGACATTTTAACTTCAATCTTCTCAACATCAAAATAAAGTGGTAGGGTTAGAAGTGAAAAATTGTTCCCAGCTGAATAAAAATAAGCAGATATCTCATACTTTGTCATTATAGCCTTTGCCATGATTGGGTGAGCTTACTTGGCAGGTTAAATAAAAACATAGCGGATCTTCTTTTTCAAGAGACCATATATTTTGAATGACAAAGATTCTATTGAGTTTATTCTGATTTTAAATGAAGCAAAAGAAACCCAATGTAAATGGACATTTTAACTTCAAACTTCTCCACATCAAAATAAAGTGGTAGGGTTAGAAGTGAAAAATTATTCATAGCTGAACAAAAATAAGTAGATATCTCATACATTGTCATTTTAGCCTTTGCCATGATTGGGTGAGCTCACTTGGCATGTTAAATAAAAAGATAGTGAATCTTCCTTTTCAAGAGACCATATCTTTTGAATGGCAAAGATTCTATTGAGTGTATTCTAATTTTAAATGAAGCAAAAGAAACCCAATGTAAATGGACATTTTAACTTCAAACTTCTCCACATCAAAATGATGTGATAGGATTAGAAGTCAAAAATTGTCCCTAGCTGAATAAAAAGTAAGTAAATATTTCATACTATATCATTTTAGCCTTTACCATGATTGGGTGAGCTCGCTTGGCATGTTAAAAAGAATGATAGTGGATATTCTTTTCCAGAGGTCCATATCTTTTGTATAGCAAAGGTCTCATTGAGTATACTCTGATTCCATTGCAAGTGGTCTATAACCATAAACAAGAAAATTTTTGAAAGTATAGAGCCATTGCAAGTTAAAAAGCTTAAGTAGTTTGGGTCCTAACTTTCTTTTCAAAAGGCACTTTAGCACATTGCATCAATGTTGTTTAGATGTGTCTAGAGATTTATATACTCTTCAAGTTCGAGATGCACCCTTAGAATTTGAAGAAAAATTCAATTCCATAATTAACAAGATGATATCAATGATCTAACTCTTTAATGAGTTTGCTATCGATGATTTGATCAACTATCTTTTGGGTTGAAAGACTACTTTATCTAGAAATAAAATTGAAATGATCTCCAAATGTAGTGGTCCATAAAGTTAAGCTTGATGTCATTTCAGTAAATTAAGTCCCTTGATGACTGAGGTCAAATTCCAAAAGAAAAGCAAATTTTTGCTAAGTTAAAGGATAGAAAATGATGGTTGTACATAAGAAGAAAATATTCTTCTTGGTTTGCTAACATCATTATATGACCCACATCTTGGGACTAGGGTAGAATCTTTACCTTGAAATTGGGTTCATATTACCCATATTTTATTTTTAAAATAAAAAAAATTTCATGCATAAGATTATCCTTCTTAAGGTTAACTTATCTGAAAATTATCAAATTAAAATAATTCTAAAAAAAGACCTAAAAATTGTCAAATTAAAATAATTCTAAAAAAAAGAATTGAAAGCATATGATATGACATTCAGAATCCTTACAAGAATGTTCTATTTTAGAGTCATATCATTCAATCTTAACATATTGGGGCAATTTAACAAAAAGGGTCATGATCAAGATTTCGTATAATCCCACTTTCAATTAGGTAGAGGGTTATATTAAAAATCTTGCCAAAAAAAATAATAAAAATAAAAAAATAAAAGAAACTTCAATATGACTTGAAGGACAATCCTGTTACTATATATAGAGTCTTGAAATTTACTTTTGAAGTAATTTCAAAGACCTTGTAGTAAAACGTAGCAGGATCAAAAAGTCAAAAATAAGAAATTAATCAGAGGCAATTATGAGATTTCATTTCCTATAATAATAAATCAACTAAAGAAATTCAATTTCAAACTTATCAGGAGAATCTAAATTTCTCTAATAAGTTAATCCTTTCAATTCCATTATTGATTAGGGATAAGAATTTTGTGTATCTATGAGAATCCAAAAGATTATCTTGATTCTCATTCACTTTAGAAAGCTTTAAAGGAATCTCTTGATCTTCATTGAATCCAAGAGAATGCCTTATAAGCTGTTGATTCATGTCAACAAAGTAAAAATAAAATAAAATACATGTTCAAATAAAAAGAAAATGAAATTTTATTTGAGAAGCACTGGTTGACTTTGGTTCTTACTGCCTAAAGAACTACACAGTCACATGCAAGCTCAAAAAGATAGAATTCTCAGGTTAGTACCCTATGATGTCCTTCCTTTAGTGAAATAAACATCTAGCATGGTTCATTGTAACTTTGAGATAAATAGAAGAAAGAAAGAAAAATGATGAATTTCTATGCTCATGGCATAATAAAGCATTGGGTCCAAAATATACCCAAGTCTTCCTTCAAAAATAAATTCCAACTCTTTGAAACCTCCTTCACTAAGCTTCTTCATGTGTAAGGAGTATTAGTGAAATCAAGAAATGGAAGCAAACCTTCCATTTCCCTTTCATCAAGTTAGACTAATCAAGTAAGGATTAAGTCCTTGAGACTCTTGCTTATTAGCCAAAACTTTTGAGGATTAGGAATAAGTCACTTTGACCCCTTTTCCTCATCCATGTCACCTTTATAGGTTGAGAGCAAGCCCTTTGTGGCACCTTTCCTATACATAACTTGAGATGGGAGCAAGCCCTCTATGGCACCTTTCTCATGTCTTTTTGGGTTTGGAGTAAGACTTTGTGCACCATTCCCATGAAAAACTACCTTTATAGGTTGAGAGCAAGCCCTTTGTGGCACCTTTCCTATACATGACTTGAGATGGGAGCAAGCCCTCTATGACACCTTTCTCATGTCTTTCGGGGTTTGGAGTAAGCCTTTGTGCACCATTCCCATAAAAACTACCTTTATAGCTTGTGAAAAGCCCTTTGTGGCACCTTTCCTATACATGACTTGAGATGGGAGCAAGCCCTCTGTGGCACCTTTCTCACATCTTTCTAGGTTTGGAGTAAGCCTTTGTGCACCATTCCCATGAAAAACAACCTTTGTAGGTTTGGAGCATGCCCTTCATGGAATAATTCCTACCTTCGTGTACATGATTGGAACAAGCCATCAAGGCCCCTTTCATGCTACATAGGCAAGTTAGATTGGATTAAGTCTTTATGACCCCTTTCTAATAGCCAGAAAGATATAAGTCCCCAGTCAGCCTTCTTTCTAATCATCAGGAGTAAGTCCCCAGTCGACATCCTACCTTCGTGGATATGATTAGAACAAGCCATCAAGGCCCCTTTCATGTTACACATGCGAGTTAGATTGGTTTAAGTCATTATGACCCTTTTCTGATAGCCAAAAAGATGTAAGTCCCTTAGTCGACATTCTTTCTAATCATATAGGAGTAAGTCCCCAGTTGGCATCCTATTTTGAGGAATGGATCAAGTCTTTAAATACCCTTCTCCTCTCTTTAGCTAACTAGGATGGATCACGCCCTTAATGACCCCATCTTATTAACTAATCACATGAATGACCACTATTCTCAAGAAAGAGTAAGTCCCCTGAAGGCATTTTCCTTGAGCATAATGATTGCATTAGGGTTAGACCAACCTTTGGGTCTACTCCAAATAGCATTCTTCATCATCCCAGAACTTAATAAAAAGTTAAGTTTTGAAGATCACGGACGGTGTCCGTGATTCACCGGCGGTCCTCAGGATTTAATATCGACCGTCCGATCCTTCTCTTAGGATCGGACGATTCTGATTTAGGCGGACAAACCGAGTTAAACCCCTTAAGGACCGCAAGGCGATCCAACCATCGATCCCCGACGGATGGTCGTGATCATCTATTTTAAGATGACACATTTTCATCCCACGCGTGACATGCGGCCCACGCATCGCGTGACACGTGGTTTGACTTGTGGGATCGCGGGATCAGTATGGACCGTCTGATATTTGATCGAATGGTCCATAATCGATCCCGCTTTTAATCTATGCCGTGTGGAACCTTCCCCTCTTAAAACTGTTAAAATTTGTTAAATAACGGTTTAATTAATTTATAAAAATCCTGAAAAATTCAAAAAATCATATAAAATCAAAGAAAAATAAGAAAATTACTTATAAGAGCTCTATGGATTCGTCTTGATGAGGGAATCCTTAGAAATTAAAATCCCCAATTTTTATTGGGTAATATTTCCTTAATTTAGGTTTAATTAAAAACCATTAAACCCTAATTACTCTCAAATTAGTAATCCAGTCAATTTGAAACTTTGAGGAAATGAAACTAAGCATAAAACATACCTTAGGTAAATTTTTGGGTATTTAATTCTCTGAATTCAAATGAAATTGTAATTTTATGTGTATTAACCTTTAAATTAATTAAATTAATTACCCTTTAATTAAAATAATTAAAAAAACTTTAATCTAATAAAATTAAATCAATATAATGAACACCAGAATATTAAGTAAACCTAATCAAGCCTATATGAACCTAATAGATCACTAATTAACTCAATTTGCTAATTAAAAGAATTAAATAATGCAATTAAATGACTTGAAATTAATTAAATCATGTTAAATCAACCAGTTAACCAAAAATTATGAATAAACCCTCATTGGAAAGGTATTTCAGTGGAGAAGAATGAAAAATAAAATCTCTTAATGAATCTTAATAAATTAGGCTTAATTTAATCTTTAATGAAATATTTAAAACTTTAATTACACCCTAATTACATCTCTAATCAAGTTGAAACTTTAGAAACATAAAATTAGCATGTAACTCCACTTGCCATAATTATCTGAAACCTGATTGGTCTATAAATTTGGAATTCTTGATTTTCCAAATCTCTAGGTCAATATGAACTAAATAATAATTAAGAAGAATCATTAATTCATTGAATCAACAAATAAATTGAACTAATCTAAAATAAACATAAGTAATACTTAGGGTAATTCATCAAAATTTTCTAAGTAAAAAAAAATCTAATCAAATATATAAATTATAAGAAAATTAATACTTAATAAACAACTTAAGTTAAGTTTAATGAAACCAATCATCCTTAATGAATTTAAATAATGAATCTAAAACCTAGGTTAATTAAATCAGATTAAGAATAATCTATGAAAAAATTTAAGGTATTAATTTATATTAATAAATTTAAACCTCAAGCTTACAAATCCATGATTTAATATCTTAAGTTAAATTGAATGAAATCGAACTTAAATCAAACTCTTTAAATTAGCATAAGCCAAATCAAATGAAATCCATATAACTTAATTCAAAATGAAATAAATCAAACAAATTAAATCAAATAAAGCCATTCAAATAAATGAAATAATGCAAATCAAATCCAAACATAAATAAAATCAAAAGGATTAATTAAAATACTTAAAGATTTTAGTTAGAATTTTGAAAACTTTATTAGGATTTAGGATGTTGAATGGAAAGAGCTCCATCCAAAAATAGAATCATTCCATTCTTCATTCTTGAAAACCTATATAACTTTAACCACATAAAATGAACATAAAAATGGAAATTAAATCACTAAACAATTTGAATTGAATTCAATCAATGGTAAAAATTAAACCAATTCAAACTTCAAACTTCAAACTTAAACTTAAAGGCCTAGCAAAGACTTACCACACAAACCTCACTTCTACGCACACTAGATTACTTAGGTCATGGACCCTGATCTAGGTTAGATCATTATGTGATTTTCTTTTAATCTCTTGTGATATGTTGTGTTTTGCTTCACATGTGTGTGTGGTGTATTGCTTTAGAATGGATGCCTAGGCTTATTTGTTTGTTAGATTGGATGTTAGGGAATTCTTTCTAGATTTAACATTATTTTATGTAGGGGACTGTGTTAAAGGGATCGCTGTAATAAATAAATCATAAAATTGTTGTTTGCTTGCATGTGCTAAACATCCCTTAACATAGTCCATAGGACAAGTGGGCTTGGCAAGAAACTAATGCTAAGCCCGTATATTTGTGAGATATAAACTTCTTTATGTGCTATGTGTATTTCCTAACATCTATTTTGCAGGGCTTAGGATTTATTTTGATTTTTAAATGTAAATTTGAGCTTAGAATTAGGTTAGGATCTATGGGGTCTAGGATTAGCGTGAGTCAACCAGAGATGGCGGTGGTCCCCTGTAGAGTCCGATGGATGTCCCTGAAGAAGGAGACTTTCCTAGAAAGAAGACCCATAGATCTGAACTTGTAGTTCTAGGTCAAGTTATATAAGGGCAGAACTCAGCTGCCCAATTTTCTTTCTTCTATGGTGTACAGCAGTACCCGACGCATTGGCCTTTTTCTTATATAATTTAATCTGGCTTGATTTATTTTGGGTGCACAATAGAAATAATATGCTTTTATTAGGTTTCTTTCTGTGCTATGATGTATGCCTGGACATAGGCTCATAGGATAAACTAAATTTTATACCCAACTAAATCCATTGAAATATAAAATAAATACAACTCATAATCTTCATACAAAAGCCTAGGTATTAAAGCAAGATAAAATATGTAGTAACCCTTTAGCTGGATGTTTTAATATCATGCATAATCATATTATTTCACTCTTGGTTAATGAAGGACTTCCATCCTTGCCAGAGAACTTGGGCTTAACCTTTGAGAGCTATGGTCGAAGTACACCTTCTATTTTGATTTGGCCCGTAATCTTTTTCTAATTACATACATTAGGCATAAATTGTATAGGGGTTAGGGAGTAAGTCTAGGTACATAGATTTCTTTCCTAAAACTGCAACAGCTCAGCCATCTTGCATTCATATGGCTTGCCCTCATGGTTTTGAAATGTGCTCAGGTGGTGTTAGCTGGTATCCTTCTCTACGCAGGTTATAAGTCCAGAAGAGTCAGGGATAGGTTATTTCCTTCAAGTGAGAGAATGACCAATGATTCCCAAGAATAGAATTAGGTCGAGCATCTAACATGTGTCATAAGCACCTATAGACTAGGTTCTGAAGCATCCTTTTAGCATTAAGTCTTTAACCCTAGGCATTTCTGCAGCCTTGTGCTGCTAGAATCTAAGCCCTAGATTTCTAAGAAAATGACAACTTGAATTCTAAAATTAAATCCCAAATTTGAAGCCCAATCATAAGATAGATGAAATGTCTACTGGGCATCCCAGTATCAATAGGCATTTTCTAATCTTTTCCATTTGACTCTTAAAAAAATAACTCTCTCCAATTTTGACCTCTCCCAATTGAATTTCCAAAAATCAATCCTTCGAAAGCTACCTTAGTAATCTTTAATAATAACCACTTATTTCTTTAATCGAGAGTATTCTTAGGAAGAGACCCTTCCTAAGATGTAATTAACTATAGAGGCTTGCCTTTATAGGGAACCATGATCCCAAGATAAAATAGACCCTGTTCTACTTTTCCATGTAGTTCAGGGGAAACTACTATGGTAAATGAAAGACCCATTAGCATTAGGAGTCTTTTATTGAAATGATTGAATCCATTACAGGAAAGCATGTTTATCTTTCGAGATAATATGCTTATTCCTTAATGCCGTACTTGATCATCTAAATAAAATATTCCTACACTCTATGTGGTGTCATTTCTTTTCTCTATTTCAGAAAAAAAAGAAACAACAAGGAGGAAGGGGTAGCTTGAGTTGGAGTTATGTATGTGGTGCGGTAAGCCCACCTTCGACTAACTACTCATGCCACTGTCTCTTATTGTCATCGAGTGTCTTCTTTAATATTTAAATGAGATTTTTGTTGAATGCTTCTACTAGACCGTTTGCCCTCGAGTAGTAGATGGTGGAATATCTCCAATATATGATGTGTCTCAGGGAAAAGCTATTGATTTTAGTGCTCTTGAATGCAGTACCATTATCGGATATAATTCATCGAGGCACCCTGAACCTATATATGATATAGTTCTTGAAAAACTAGAGCACATACTGAGTTGTAACCTCTCTAAGTGGGATTGCCTCCGCCCACTTAGAAAAGTAGTTGGTGGCAGCTAGAATGAATCTATGACTCTTAGAAGTAGGATAATCGATCAGACCCATAATGTAGTACCCCAACACTTGCATGGCCATGAAGCCAATGTCGGATGGAGAATGTTGTGTGGTTGGTGTGGAACTACACCATGTACTTGGCACTGATGGCAATGCTTAGCTACATCCATGCAATAATCATAGTAGGCCAATAGTATCCTAGTCTCTTGATTTTGGCTTTCATCTTTGGACCAGATTGATGTGCTCCACATAGACCTGAGTGTACTTCAGTCATGATCTTATGAGTTTCATGTTTATTTAAGCAATGTAATCACATATGATCAAAAGACCACCGGTACAAGGTGCCATCCACGAGAGGGTAAGAAATGGCTCTCCGTTTCATCTGATGGGCTTGAGACTTCTCGAGATAGTTTGCCTTTGTTTAGATAATCAATGAATGGTTGCCTCCAATCTAACTCCTCATCCTTTTTGGAAATGAAAACCTCTCATTCAAGAGAGTATTTATTGATGAGTTCAGTATCAATAAGGGATAAGACTTGTCTATTTTGACTTTTTATTATTATGGACTCGTCTTCTGAACATTCCAATTCTTTGACAAGATTGACTAATGCATCTGCTACTGTGTTCTTCCCATGAGGAATCTTATAGATGGTAACCTCTAGGATTTGAGCCAACAGCTCCATGGTGTACTTGTGATAGTGATGGAGTTTAGGCTTGAGAACCTTATAGGACCCAACGACTTAGTTGATGACTAATTGAGAGTCCGTATTGATATTGATATTTTGGATGCATAACGTGTCAGCTAACTCCAAACTAGCAATCAAAGCCTCATATTCAGCTTCATTGTTGGTGCATGGATTGGACAGATGGAATGAAAATCTCATCATATTGTGGTCCAGAGTTAGGAGAAATATTCCCACCCCTATCTTCCTTGGAAGAATAGATTATGGTTCTTCTCCCCTTTGAGAGGAAGCTGCACCATCAAAGTACATCTCCCAGTGATGAGCACTAGTATCCCAAAATTTCATGATTTGTTCATCGGGGAGATCATCATTAAGTGGAGAATCAGCAAGGAGTGGATGCGCTTCTAAGAAATCAATAAGTGCTTGTCCTTTTATGGCACAGAGGGGTATGAATGTTATGTCAAACTGAGATAAAATCAAAGACCAATGCACCAACTGTCCAGATAAGGTTGGCTATGTCATGAGGTATTATAGTGGATTGACTCTAGAGATCAAGTTCACCTTATGAGAGAGCATGTAGTGTCGTAGCTTTTTGGATGTGAAGATTAAAGCTAGGTAATGCTTCTTAATAGGTGGATAGTTGGCTTTAGTAGGTATTAGATGATGACTGAGGTAGTAGAGTGTGTCCTCCTTCCCTTCGTCATTGGCTTGGGTGAATAAAGTGCCAAGGGAGTCATCTATTGCAGTAGTGTAGAGGATTAGTAGCTCGCCCAAGTTAGGGGATGCAAGAACTAGCGGTGTCATTAGGTACTGCTTAATGTATTCAAAGGCATGCTGGAACTTGTCATCTCATTTAAATTTTGCATCATTTTTGATAAGTGCTGAGTATGGTTGGCATTTCCCTGATAAGTTTGATATGAAGGATCTTAGATACGCTAACCTCTCTTAGAATGATCTGAGTTGTGTTAGACTTTTAGGGGGTGACATTTCTAATATTATTTGATATTTTTTGGATCAATTTCAATTCCCCGATATCAAACAACAAACCCAAGGAATTTTCCTGAAGCTACTCTGAATGTACACTTCAGGGGATTCATTTTGAGGTTGTATTATCTTAACCGTTTGAAAACTACTCTCATGTTAAAGAAATGGTCTTCCATTTCTTTACTTTTGATAATGATCATCAATGAAGAATTCAACTTGATGATGAATGAGTTAGTCAAAGATTTGAGTCATAAGGTAAGTATTTTTCGAAAGGCATGATCTTATAATAATAAATTGATGAGTTTGAAAGGAAGTGTTTTCATCCTCTAGGCCATATTTATATTTGATTATATATCCAGATTTGGCTATCCATTAAGGGATGAAAGCCAATTATAGATGATAAATTCCATACCGCTTCATGAACTTCAATTGTTAATGTCTAATTAAAAGGGTTAGCATTATATTGCTGGACTACTATGTCAGGAGATATGTTGAGCATCTCTTCATAACTCCATGCAAAGTAGTCCTTAAACTCAGTTAATAGCTTCACTAAATCATTAGTTTCTTTTTCATTCAGAGAACTGATTTATGTTGGGCGTGGATCTTCTTCAATTCCTAGGTTGATTTCTTTAAGCTTGTCTATGGTTGATCTGATCTCCTCTTTGAACTCTAGTGCATCCTTGACTTCAAAGTCATTTGGATCATCTAAAGTTTCTAAACACACCTCCTCATATGAGTTAGCATGATTTGAAAAGAACCTATCAGATTCCAAATGATTGGTGATGACTAAATAATAATTGTCATCATCAACTAAACCCACTATATCAAATCCTAATCTCAGTCTTGATTATGAATGTCTGCATTTGTTGTCCCATAACCTTTCAAAGTAATTCGACCTGTGTTTAGACCAAGAATGTAGAATTACCTTTCTTTGCTAAATTAAGAACATAAGGCGAGTACCAATCAAAATGTAATTCTATTAAATCTTTGTATGAATCATTCTCAAGTTCTACATCAACTTCTTGACTTGAGAATGATGGTCCAAGAAAGAACTTCTGCACCTTTACATTTGTGAAGGACTTAGGGGCTTCCTTAACTACCAAACCCTCAACTTTCTATGAGAAAAGTGCAGTTAGAGCTAAAGTTTCCAACAGACGCCTGACTGTTTCACACATAGACTTGGATACACTTATGCTTTGCTTAGGAGCCCGGTCATCATCACTGTCTGGCTCAACTATCACTTGCATGAGGATCTATTGTTTAGAAGTGCTAGCTGGTGTAGTAATCATATATGACTCATCATCTGAACTAGATTTTAAGTCTATATTGATAGTAAGTGTACTCCTAATAGCAGGGACATAACTTCTATTGGGTGGTCAATATGGAGGTCTTCCATCCCTAGGCATGTCTCTAGATGTGCCTCTTGCTTTGCCTGGTGGAGGTCGAGTCATCCTGCCTATATGTTCGAATGGAATAACGAACTGTGGGTGGAATCTAATGTCAAGCTCTACTTTCTCCTCCAAGTCTATTTCTCACTCCTTTTTATTTTCCTTCTCATTTTCTTTATTCTTTTAATTTTATTTTTCTTTTTCTTTTTCTTTTATCTTTGAACTTTGGCCAAGTTCACGAGAATAGACTTGTTGATTTTGAGGGAGATAATAGGCCACATCCTCATATATTCTGACCTCATGAAATGTGAATGGATTAAGATCTCCTTTGATGCAGTATTCAATCCCACCCCTCATGAACTTCATGCACTGATGTAGAGAGGATGGAACCACATTGTTCTCATGTATCCATGGTCTCTCAGGCAAAGCATTGAAAGATGTATCTGAGTTTATAATATGAAACTTGGTGGTAGTCTTCCAATCATCTACTCCTAATGGCAACACTATAGAGCCTAAGGCTCTCTCACCTTGTTCATTGGATTCTCTCAACATCATCCTCTCTTTTGAAAGTTTGGAGATGGCAATCCTCAAGTAGGTAAGGGTTTTTAGACTCATAATATTCACTGATGCACCCTGGTCAACAAGAATTCTAGATATCCTATTTCTGCTAATATTCACTGTAGAGGGCTGGCCAGGTTGGTCAGAAGTAAGTCTTCATCACTGAATGTAACTCCTAGAGTGTTCTCTGAACTATGAACCTCCTCCTTAGTAGCGATCAATTGGGCTAGGCATATCTCCATATCAAGAAGAGCCTTGATTAGAGATTCCCTCATCTCTTTGGATAAGATAAGGGTGTCATATATGTTTAACTTAGATGGAAACTTTCTAAGATGTCTTAGGATGTTGTAGTTAACCTTGAGTTGATCCTCCATAAGCATATCCATGGGTGGAGCATCCTGTGAAGGGGCTATCTGCTCTTTAGAATCAACGATTTTCTTACTGTTATCCTAAGATGCCACCCTAGGCGGTAGAACTTTGCCACTGTGAAGGTTAACTTCAGTGACCTCTTGGAATGATCAATTTGTAGGAAGTTCTACCTTATCATTGGGTGTACCTACCACTTCTCCTATGGGATCATCAAGTGGATGACTCCAAATCAATTGGTGAACCTGCAGATTTAGAAATAGGAAATCCATTTTTAAATTAGAAGAGGAATGATCGAAACTAGAGTTCTTATTATTTAAACTGGGAGAGTTATCTATGAGAATAAAATCAAGAGTATCAGAAGTGAAACAAATGTAAGTGAAATCAGCTTTCTTCATTGATTTCTTAGATTTGGATGGAGGTACAAAATAGAAATCATGCAGAGTAAGCGGACCGAGGGGTTTAGTGCCCCCTCAGTGGATACAATATGGTTGCTGGAAGAAGAGCTGGATGAAGTGGATGTAACTACAACTGTGGTAGGAATGCTGGACTCGAACGGTGGTTGCACTACTATGCTATCCCGGGCAAGTAAGGTAGGCTGCTGCTGCTGTTGTTGACCCGACACCTTCTTCAAGTTATCTTTGTTAACTTGCAAACCTTTCTTGGTGTTGGAGGTTTGAGTTGCTTCAAGCACCTGTAAAGAAAACTTCTTGAACTCACAGACCACATTTTTAGTGATTTGGGATAAGGCAATATCCTAACCTTCTTTTATCTTAAGAGGATCATAAGTATCCTCAAGAATTACTTTGATGGATCTGGAGGGTTGTTCTAACAAGTATTCCTTGGGGATAACAATAGCTCATGACTTGTAGTTACACTCAAGCTAGTCCTTAAATGTGATTTCAAGACATGACTAATCATACAGATCATTTCCCACATCTTAGCTGATTGTACTTCGTTCAGTTACGTATTGCTTTCTTTATTTAAATTTTAACCATCTCCATCTTGGATACTTGGTGATGGATATGAGTACCATAGCTGAGTATACTATGAAGGGAGGCGTGACCTTGTGCTTGCAATGGGCGGAATCTTTGGCAGTGTGGTGGTAGAGGAGGTGGCAATGGAGGCTTCTATGCACGAGGTCTCTCATATTAAGCTCTGGCTTGCTGCTTTCCTTTATCTACTGACACTACAACCCCAAGCTTCTTCAAGAATTCTTTCTGCAGATTGGGCTTGAACGATTGGTCTTGAAAAGGTAACTATTTGGATTCCCCTTACAGGCTAGCCACCTTATTAATTAGTTTCTCAAAGGTTTTGATTGTAAATCCCTTAAGCATGAAAGTAACCAGGACATGAATATTCTTGAGAAGAATTTCTATAGCATGATGTTTGGACAGCTGTGGTTTGCATTTCATACTCAGGTTTCGCCATTTGAGAATATAATCAATAAGGGACTCATTGGGATTTTGTTGTGCCACAATGAGGTCACCCATAGTTACCCTTTGCTGGGATGCAGCAAACCTCTTGATGAAGAGATGCTCCAACTCAGCAAAAGTCTTCACTAAACTGTTGGACAGTTTGACGTATAAATCTAATGCAATCTCTGATAGACTGCTAATGAAGAGTCAGAAGAGAAGTGCATCACTAACTCCAGCGTTGCAACAGTTAGCTCAAAAGTGCACTATATGCTGTTGAGTGTTTCCACTTGTTAGTTCTTTTATCTGGAATAGAGAAAAGAAATGATACTACATAGAGTTTAGGAATATTTTATTTAGATGATCAAATACAAAATTAAGGAATAAATATATTATCTCAAAAGATAAACATGCTCTCTGTAATGGATTCAATCATTTTGTAAATATTCCTAAAATAATGGGTCTTTATGTAAGTATTTTTCCCTAACTACATGGAAAAGTAGAATAGGGTATATTTTATCCTGAGATCATGCTTCCCTATAAAGGAAAGTCTATGTAGTTAATTACATCTTAGGAAGGGGCTCTTCCTAAGAATACTCTCTATTAAAAAAATAAATGGTTATTCCTATAGAATTAAATAATTCAACTAAATGACCTGAACATAATTAAATCATAGTAAATCAACCAATTAACAAAAAATTATGAATAAACCCTCATTGGAAAGGTATTTCAGTGAAGCATAAATGAAAAATAAAATCCTATAATGATTCATAATAAATTAGGCTTAATATAAGTTTTAATGAAATAATTAAAACCTAAATTACACCATAATTACATCTCTAATAAAGCTAAAACTTTAAGAAAATAAAATTGACATGTAACACCACTTGCCATAATTATTTCAAACCCAATTTGTCTATACATTTGGAATTCTTGATTTTCTAAATCTCTAGGTCAATATGAACTAAATAATAATTAAGAAGAATCATTAATTCATTGAATCAACAAATAAATTGAACTAATCTGAAATAAGCATCATAAATACTTAGGGTAATTCATCAAAACTTCCTAAGTCAAAGAATTTAATCAAATATCAAAATTTTGAATGTGGTGTCATTTAAATTGTGTCTTCATATTATTTCTCTCTTGATTAATGAAGGACTTCTATCCTTGTCGGAGAATCTGGGCTTGTCCTTTGAGAGCTTATGATGGAAGTACACCTTCTTCTATTCTGATTTGATCCATAACCTTTTTCTAATTATATGCATTAGGCATAAATTGTGTTCCTATGGCCTAAAGTGAATCCTAAGTCAAAAATTTATAAAATCTAAAAAAATATGCATTAGTTAGGTTCAACTTCATACCCTACATAATCTTAGGGAATAGGGAGTAATCTAGGTTTATTGATTTCTTTCCAAAACTGTAATAGCCCAACCATCTTGTATTTATATGACTTAGCCTCATGGTTTTAAAATGCACTTAGCTGGTGTTAGTTGGCAGCCTTCTTCATGCAGGTTGTAAGTCTAGAAGAGTCAAGGATAGGTTAGTTCCCTCAAGTGAAGAGAATGGCCAATGATTCCCAAGGATAGCACTAGGTCGAGCATCTGACATGTGCCAGAAGCACATGTGGACTAGGTTCTGAAGCATCTTTTTAGGAATGAGTCTTCAACCCTAAGCATTTCTGTAGTCTTGTGTTGCTAGAATCTAAGTCCTAGATTTCGAAGAAAATGATAACTTGAATTCTAAAATTAAATCCCAAATTTGAAGCCCAATCATAGGATAGTTGAAATGTCTACTGGGCATACCAATATCTATAGACATTTCCTACTTTTTTCCATATGACTCATGAAAATAACTCTCTCAATTTGGACCTCTCCTAATTGAATTTCCCAAAATCAATCCTTTGAAAGCTACCTTAGTAGTCTTTAGAAGTAACTACTTTAACCGAGAGTATTCTTAGGAAGAGACCCTTCCTAAGATGTAATTAACTATAGAGGTTTGCTTTTATAGGGAACCATGATCCTAGGATAAAATAGACCCTGTTCTACTTTTTCATGTAGTTCAGGGGAAAATACTCTAGTACATGAAAGACCCATTAGCCTTTGGAGTCTTTTATTGAAATGATCGAATCCATTATAGGATAGCATGTTTATCTTTTGAGATAATATGCTTATTCCTTAATGTTGTATTTGGTCTTCTAAATTAAATATTCCTAAACTCTATGTGGTGTCATTTCTTTTCTCTATTTTAGAGAAAACACCAACATATTTTCTGGCCTTTAAGTAAGGGGGTTGATGATTTGTTTCCATTTCTTGATTTCACTAATACTCCTTATACATGAAGAATTTTAGTGAAAAAAGGTTTCAAAGAGTTGACAGTTATTTTTGAAGGAAGACTTGGGTATATTTTGGACCCAATGTTTTACTCTGCCATGAGCATAGAAGTTCAACATTTTTATTTCTTTCTTCTTTTTATCTCAAAGTAACAATGAACCATGCTAGATGTCTATTTCACTGAAGACAAGACATCATAGGGTACTAACTTGAGAATTCTACCGCTTTGAGCTTGCATGTGACTGTGTAGTTCTTTAGGCAGTAAAACCAAAGTCAACCAGTGCTTCTCAAATGGAGTTTCATTTTCTTTTTGTTTGGTCATGCATGCCATTTTTTACTTTGTTGACATGAATCAATAGCTTATAAAGCATTCTCTTGGATTCAATGAAGATCAAGATATTTCTTTAAAGCTTTCTAAAGTGAATGAGAATCAGAATAATCATTTGGATTCTCATAGAAACACAAAATTCTTATCCCAAATCAGTAAGGGAATTGAAAGGATTAACTTATTAGAGAAATTAAGATTCTCTTGATAAGTTTGAAATTAAATTTCTTTAGTTAATTTATTATTATAGGAAATGAAATCTCATAATTGTCTTTGATTAATTTCTTATTTTGCATTTTTTTATCCATCTACATTTTACTACGAGGTCTTTGAAATTATATCAAAAGAAAATTTCAAGACTCAATATATAATAACAAGATTGTTCTTCAAATCATATTGAAGTTTCTTTTCTTTTCTTTTCTTCTTTGATAAGATTTTCAATATAACCCTCTACCAAATTGAAAGTGGTATTATAAGAAATCTTGATCATGACCCTTTTTGCTAAATTATCCCAATATTTTGAGATTGAATGATATGACTCTATAATAGAACCTTCTTATAAGGATTCTGAATGTCATATCATATGCTTTCAAATTTTCTTTTCTAGAATTGCTTTATTTGACAATTTTTAGATAAGTTATCCTTAAGAAGGATAATCTTATGCATGAAAATAATTTTGATTTAAAATGAAATATGGGTAATATGAACCCATTTTCAAGGTAAAGATTTACCCTCGTCCCAAGATGTGGGCCATATAATGATGTTAGCTAACCAAGAAGAATATTTTCTTCTTATGTACAACCATCATTTTCTAGCTTTTAATTTTAACATAATTTTTCTTTTGGAATTTAACCACAGTCATCAAGGGACTTAGTTTATGGAAATGACATCAAGCTTAAGTTTATAATTCAATTAAATGACCTGAATTTAATTAAATCAGAATAAATCAGCCAATTAACCAAAAATTATAAATAAACCCTCATTAGAAAGGTATTTTAGTGAACAATAAGAGTAATGAATCTTAATAAATCAGGCCTAATTTAGGTTTTAATGAAATAATTAAAACCTTAATTATACCCTAATTACATCTCTAATGAAGCAAAAACTTTAAAAACATAAAATTGGCATGTAACCCCACTTGCCATAATTATCTCAAACCCAATCGGTCTATAAATTTGAAATTCTTGATTTTGCAAATCTCTAGGTCAATATGAACTAAATAATAATTTAGAAGAACCAATAATTCATTGAATCAACAAATAAATTGAACTAATTTGAAATAAACATCAGAAATACTTAGGGTAATTCATAAAAACTTCCTAAGTCAATGAATTTAATCAAATATCAAAATTTTAAGAAAACCAATACTTAATGAAATTCAAACATAATTAAACAACTAGAGTTAAGTGTAACGAAATCACTCATCCTTAATGAATTTAAATAATGAATCAAAAACCTAGATTAATTAAATCAGATCAAATAATTAACCCAAATGCTTTAGGTTAAGCATAATCCATGAACAAACTTAAGGGATTAAATCATATTAATGGACTTAAAACTTAAGCTTAAAAATTCATAATTTAATAACTTAAGTTAAATTGAATAAAATCAAACCCTTTAAAATAACATAAGTTAAATCAAATGAAACCCATATAACTTAATTAAAAATGAAACAAATCATAACTTAAATAAATCAAATAAAGCAATTCAAACAAATAAAATAACATAAAACTAATCCAAACATAAATAAAATAAAAGGATCAATCAAGATACTTAAGGATCTTAGTTAGACTTTTGGAAACTTCATTAGGAATAAGGATGTTGAATGGAAAGAGCTCCATCCAAAAATGAAATCATTGCATCCTTCATTCTTGAAAACCTGTACAACTTTAACCAAATAAAAGGAACATAAAAATGGGAATTAAATCACTAAATCTTTGAATTGAAACCAACCAATGGTAAAAATTAAGAAAATTCAAACTTCAAACTTAAACTTAGAGGCCTAGTAAAGACTTACCACACAAACCCCACTTCTACACACACTAGATTACTTAGGTCGCAGACCCTAGATCTAGGTTAGATCATTCTATGATTTTCTTTTAATCTCCTGTGATATGTTGTGCTATGCTTCACATGTCTGTGTGATGTATTGCGTTAGACTGGATGCCTAGGCTTGTTTGTTCATTAGACTAGATGTTAGGGCATTCTATCTAGATTTAACACTATTTTTTGCAGGGGGTTGTGTTAAAGGGATCACTATAATAAATAAATCATAAAATTGTTATTTGCTTGCAGGTGCTAAAAATCCCTTAACATAATCCATAGGATAGGTGGGCTTGATAAGCAACTAATATTAAGCCCCTATGTTTGTAAAATATAAACTGCTTTGTGTGTAGTGTGTATTTTCTAACATCTATTTTGTAGGGCTTAGGATTTCTTTTAAATTTAAAATGTAATTTTGAGCTTAGAATTAGGTTAGGATCTATAAGGTCTAAGATTAGCAGGAGCTGACCCAAGCAGGAGATGGTGCGGTGGTCCCCTATGGAGCTTGATGGATGTCCCTCAAGAAAGAGACTTTCCTAGAAAGAAGATCCATTGATCTGAACTTGTAGTTCTAGGCCAGGTTATATAAGGGCAAAACTTGGCTTCCCATTTTTCTTTCTTCCGGGATGTACAGCAGTACCGAGCTGCATTGGCATTTTTCTTATATAATTTAATTTGGCTTAATTTATTTTAGGTGTGTAATAGAAACATCTTATTTTTCTTAGGTTTCTTTCTGTGCTATGTTTGTGCTGTGATGAATGCCTGGAGGTAGGTTCATAGGATAAACTAAATTTTCTACCCAACTAAATCAGTTGAAACATAAAAATAAACACAACTCATAATCTTCATATAAAAGCCTAGGCCATTAAAGCAAGATAAAATATGTAGCAACCCCTTAGCTGGATGTTTTAATATCATGCATAAATCATATTATTTCACTCTTGATTAATGAAGGACTTCCATCATTGCCAAAGAACCTGGCTTGACCTTTAAGAGCATATGATGGAAGTACATTTCTTCTATTCTCATTTGGCCCATAATATTTTTCTAAATACATGAATTCGGCATAAATTGCATTCTTATGGCTTAAAATGAATCTTGAGTTAAAATTTATTAAAATTTAAAAAATATGCATTAGTTAGGCACATCTTCATACCCTACATAATCTTAGGGGTTTGGGAGTAAGTCTAGGTTTATAGATTTCTTTCCTAAAACTACAACCACCATATAGTCAATCTCAAGCCAAATTGATAGAAAAACACCTTCACCACTCAAAACTAAACTCAATCAAAGCTTTTTGCACTTTCCAACCTGTTGGAAACAATGCAAACCACCAAAGCCATTGTGTTGAGATGTAGCTTGGTGGAGAGATCAAAAGACAAGGAATTGACTCAATTCCTTTGGCACGCAATCATCTTTTGAAGAATTGAAGCTATAGGAATCAATTTTGAAGCCAATCAAGCAACGGATCAAGGTATGCCATTAGCATAACCTTCATCTCTCTTAAGCAATTTGGTTTTGATCATTTTCATAGGAAGCGTGATCTTCAAGTTGATTCAACCATATAGAATCATAGAATTTCTTTCCATGATCGTGTAGCACTTGAAATTGTGTGATTTCATTTGCCTGGATCAAAAGATATTAGCAAAATAAGTTGGACGGTTCTCGGCTCCCGCAAGAAATGAAGGAGACGAGCACCGATCCATGTATTTGGATCCACGGTCCGATCTAGGTACCGATCCGATTAAATTCTGGACACGGACAATTTAAAGCTCGATCCGTGATCGGACGGTGAAGATCTAGGTGCATCGATTAAGGATGATTTTAACCGTCCCATCTGATCGATGGTCCGTGATACCCGCATTTTCAACCGGGATCAAAGATCACTATGGACCGCTCTTGATCACTTATAAACAATCCCACATTTTACCATATCCTCCCTCTTAAAAAGCATAACCTTAGTTAATTAACAGTTTAATTAATTAATTGAAATCCAGAAATTTAAAAAATCATATTAAATCAAAACAAAATTAGAAAATCATAAATAAGAGCTCTATGGATTCGTCTTGATGAGAGGAATCCATAGAAATTAAAATACCCAATTTTTTTAGGTAATTTTCCCTTAATTTGGGTTCAATTGAAAAACATTAAACCCTAATTACTCTCAAATTAATAATCCAATTAATTTGAAACTTTGGGGAAATGAAATTCAGCATAAAACATACCTTAGGTAATTTTTGGGAATTTAATTCTCTGAATTCAAGGAAAATTATAATTTCATGTGTATTAACCTTTAAATTAATTAAATTAATTACCTTTTAATGAAATAATTAGAAAACTTTAATCAAATAACCTCAAATTAACATAATAAATATTAATGAACATCAGAATATTAATTAAACCTAATCAAACCTATCTAACCTGATAGGCCACTAACTAACTCAATCAGGTAATTAAAAGAATTAAATAATTCAATTAAATGACCTAAAATTAATTAAATCATAATAAATCAACGAGTTAACCACAAATTATGAATAAACCCTCATTGGAAAGGTATTCTAGTGAAAAATAAGTGAAAAATAAAATCCCATAATGAATCTTAATAAATTAGGCTTAATTTAAGTTTTAATGAAATAATTAAAACTTTAATTACACCTTAATTACATCTGTAATCAAGTTGAAGCTTTAGAAACATAAATTGTCATATAACCCCACTTGCCATAATTATCTCAAACCCAATTGCTCTATAAATTTGGAATTCTTTATTTTCCAAATCTCTAGGTCAATATGAACTAAATAATAATTAAAAAAACCATTAATTCATTGAATCAACAAATAAATTGAACTAATCTAAAATAAACATCAGAAATAGATAAGGTAATTCATCAAAACTTTCTAAGTCAAAGAATTTAATCAAATATCAAAATTTTAAGAAAACCAATACTTAATGAAATTCAAACATAATTAAACAACTTAAGTTAAGTGTAATGAAATCACTCATCCTTAATTAATTGAAATAATGAATCTAAAACCTAGATTAATTAAATTAGATCAAATAATTAACACAAGTACTTTAGGTTAAGCATAATCCATGAACAAACCTAAGGGATTAATTCATATTAATGGACTTAAAACTTAAGCTTACAAATTCATAATTTAATAACTTAAGTTAAATTGAATAAAATCAAACACTTTAAAATAACATAAGTTAAATCAAATGAAACCCATATAACTTAATTAAAAATGAATCAAATCATAACTTAAATAAATCAAATAAATTAAATCAAATAAAGTAATTCAAATAAATGAAATAACATAAAACTAATCCAAACATAAATAAAATCAAAAGGATTAATCAAGATACTTAAGGATCTTAGTTAGACTTTTGAAAACTTCATTAGGAATTAAAATTTTGAATGGAAAGAGCTCCATCCAAAAATGAAATCATTCCATTCTTCATTCTTGAAAACCTATACAACTTTAACCAAATAGAAGAAACATAAAAAAGGGAATTAAATCACTAAATCATTTGAATTGAAACCAACCAATGGTAAAAATTAAGCAAATTCAAACTTTGAACTTAAAATTAAAGACCTAGTAAAGACTTACCACACAAACCCCACATCTACACACACTAGATTACTTAGGTCACAGACCCTAGATCTAGGTTAGATCATTTTGTAATTTTCTTTTAATCTTCTGTAATATGTTGTGTTGTGCTTCACATGTTAGTGTGATGTATTGCTTTAGACTAGATGCCAAGGCTTATTTGTTCGTTAGACTGGATGTTAGGCGTTCTATCTAGATTTAACATTATTTTCTACAGGAGACTGTGTTAAAGGGATCGCTGTAATAAATAAATCATAAAATTATTGTTTGCATGCAGGTGCTGAAAATCCCTTAACATAGTCCATAGGACAGGTGGGCTTGTCAAGCAACTAATGCTATTCCCGTATGTTTGTGAAATATAAACTACTTTGTGTGCTGTGTGTATTTCCTAACATCTATTTTGTAGGGCTTAGGATTTCTTTTGAACTTTAAATATAAATATGAGCTTAGAATTAGGTGAGGATCTATGGGGTCTAGGATTAGCACGAGCTGACCCAACCAGGAGATGGTGCAATGGTCCCCTGTGGAGCCCGATGGATGTTCCTGAAGAAGGAGACTTTCCTGGAAAGACCCATAGATTTGAACTTGTAGTTCTAGGTCGGGTTGTATAAGGCAACTCACCCATTTTTTTTCTTTCTTAGATGCATGCAGTACCATTGTATTGGACTTTTTCTTATATAATTTAATTTGTCTTGATTTATTTTAGTAATAGAAACAACATGCTTTTCTTAGGTTTCTTTCTGTTATATTTGTGTCAGATGATGAATGCTGTGACGGCTCATAGGATAAACTAAAATTTTTACCCAACTAAATCAATTGAAACATAAAAATAAATATAGCTCATAATCTTCATATAAAAACCTAAGCCATTAAAGCAAGATAAAATATGTAGCAACCCTATAGCTAGTTGTTTTGGTATCATGCATAAATCATATTGTTTCACTCTTGATTAATAAAGGACTTCCATCCTTATCAGAGAACCTAGGCTTGACCTTTGAGAGCCTACGATGGAAGTACACCTTTTTCTATTCTGATTTGGCCCATAATCTTTTTCTTATTACATGCATTAGGCATAAATTGCATTCCTATGGCTTAAAATGAATCTTGAGTCAAAATTTATTAAAATCTGAAAAATATGCATTAGTTAGGTATATCTTCATACCCTACATAATCTTAGAGGTTAGGGAGTAAGTCTATGTTTATAGATTTCTTTTCTAAAACTACAATAGCTCAGCCATCTTGCATTCATATGACTTAGCCTCATAGTTTAAAATACTCTTAGGTGGTGTTAGCTGGCAGCCTTCTTTAGGCAGGTTGTAAGTCTAGAAGAGTCAGGGATAGGTTAGTTCCCTTAAGTGAGGAGAATGACCAATGATTCCCAAGGATAGAACTAGGTCGAGCATCTGACATGTGTTAGAAGCACAGACTAGGTTAAGCATCCTTTAGAATAAGTCTTCAACCCTAGGCATTTTTGCAGTCTTGTGCTGCTAGAATCTAAATCCTAAATTTCTAAGAAAATGATAACTTGAATTTTAAAATTAAATCCCAAATTTGAAGCCCAATCATAGAATAGATGAAATGTCTACTGGGCATCCCAGTATCAACAGGCATTTCCTACTCTTTTCCATTTGACTCTTAAAAATAACTCTCTCCGATTTGGATATCTCCCAATTGAATTTTCAAAAATCATTCCTTTAAAAGCTACCTTAGTAGTCTTTAAGAATAACCACTTGTTTCTTTAATTGAGAGTATCCTTAGGAAGAAACCTTTCATAATATGTAATTAACTATAAAGGCTTGCCTTTATAGGGAACGATGATCCTAGGATAAAATAGACCATATTTTACTTTTCCATGTAATTTAGGGGAAAATACTCTGGTACACAAAAGACACATTAGCCTTAGGAGTCTTTTATTGAAATGATCGAATCCATTATAGGAGAGCATGTTTATCTTTCGAGATAATATGTTTATTCCTTAATGTCATATTTGGTCATCTAAATAAAATATTCCTAAACATTATGTGGTGTCATTTCTTTATTCTATAGAAAAGAACCAACATATTTTTCTGGTGACTCCGCCGGGATGATTCCTCTCTCCATCTTTAGAAATATGTGGTTATTTCTATATATCGGCCACCAATTAGTCACTGTTTTCTTTATGTTGGATACCTCTCCATTTTATTCTTGGTTGAGCCTATCCAACATCTTGAATAGAGGTTCTAAAACTCTTCGCTTGTCATAGTTAAACGATTGAGTCCTAGAACCAAATGCCAAAATAAAATGAGAGGTGAGAGAAATAAATAAAAATCAAGTCATTTCTATTATGACCTAAATCTGGTCAAGATGGATTTGAAACCATTCAAATATGGAAAAGAAATGTTAAAATTTAAAAAAAGTATGAAAAGTACTTCAGATTTTAAAATATGTCCTTAATCTTACTTTGGCTTGGTGCTGGAGCTAAAGGGAATCATGACAAGGTCCTTGAATGAACACCCTTTGTTCTACTACATTCAAAAGGTGTCAAAACACCTAAGGATGTAAATTGAGATGAAGGAGTTCCTTCAAACCCTGAAAGCTTAAATCAAAATGATGCATTGTTGTGCCTATTGCCCCTTTTCCCTCCATGAGTGAAGTTTAAATTGCATTTAAGAAAAGAAGGATAACAACAAAAATCATCCCAAAAGAGAATGCTTTATTGACCTTGGGCAGAGGTTGATTAAGGAACTCAATGAAAATCTTCTATTCTTATAGAAGAAAAGTATACATGAATGCAAATCAGCTTTAATCTTAATTTCGACAAGTCCACTAGAATATTGGAAAACCAACTACTCAAGTTGATTGGCCAATTCTAAGGAGTGACTTGGACATAACCTTCTTTTAGACCTTTCCAAAATCTTAAATTCTTAAGAGTTTGGGAGAGAGTCAAAAAAGGAAGATGACATGACATAAACAAAAATAAAGTGAAAAGATTCACTTTTTCTTCTAATTAATAGAAGAAAAGAGAGGGTATCGAAAGAGAATTTTGATTCTCTTGATAAAGTTGAAATAAATGAAATTTAAATCAACTTTCTTAATGGGAGTTTTCTCCCATTGAATGAAATGATATTCCATGATTGGCTTTAATGAACTTTAAGGCCAAATCGAGAAAAGAAAATAAATGAAGAATTAATCCTTCTGAAGAAATCATGACCTTAGGTTTGGGTCATAAGGGTGATATTTGTATCTCTCAGAGTTAAAATATGAAAATTCTTATCTTTGGTGGATTGATAGATAAATCACTTAGGACTTTGTCAGTCCAAATAAATGGAAATGCCTTAATTTTCAAGACTAAGAAATTATATGCTTTCAATACAAAGTGAATCTAAGGGGAATCCTTTGTAATGTCTTATGACCTATTTGACATTGTCTTAATGTTAAGTATGGTGGTCAAAGATTCCATTGCAAGCTGAGATTATCTTTATTCTTATATGCACTATAAAATAAAATAAAGTCAAACTTGACTTTCTAATAACACATCATCTACCTTAGAGGGTCCACTTTTAAATGATGATCCTCTAAATGAATAGATCATGAGGTCTATTGATCTATTGAGTTGACTTACCTTCCCTTCATATAAAAAGGGAAATTCTTAAACTCAAATTCAAAATGGTAGAGTCATACCACCTCAAATGGCACTGAAAAGAAATGGCAAATAAATCATCTTCAAAATGTGATGTTTTGCCCATATTAGAGAAGTTGCTTGCAAATTCAAGCATCATAATGCTGTGTTAAAAATATGAATTATGAAATAAAATAAAATAAAAATAAGAATAAGAAATGAAAGTAAAGCAAGGCATTACATAATCATGTAATTTGCCTTACTTAACTATAAGCAACTTCCTGATGTGGCATTCCACCATAAAGAAGTTCTAGGGTTATCTTCTATGACGAAGATACACTACTAAGAACTTATTAACATCTTAGTCGACTTGGAAATTTTAAAAGAAGACAATCTCCAAAATATATGTTGATCTGGGTGCATCAATCAACATCAAATATAAACATGAAAGTAAATTTATATAGGCCCAATTCTAATCAAGCTTTGATAAGATGGTGCCATATAAATTCAATCAAATAAAGAAAGAAGTTTTTTGCTTCATGAAAATTCAATCTTAAAAACTCAACCTAGAAAAAGAACTTAATTTCAATCACATTGTTGATTGAAGACAAAAATTCAAACATGAAAAAGAGAAACTTAAGAATTCATGAAACATCTTTCAATACTCTTGGATGGTCATATCCAGCTCAAATAAAAGAAAAGAAAAAAATAAAAAAGAATCAAATGAAAATAAAAAATGATACATATTGATTATTGAAGGATGTTCATATTCATTCTAAAGTGTTGAGTCTTTAAGATATCATTCAGCTACTCCTAAATGACCTCACTAAATATTTGATTCCAATAGAAAATTATGATTTAAGAAGTGTTAAGTTGTCAAGGAAGTCATTATGCCAATCTCAAATGACTCACTCCACTAAATCAATTTGAATCCAGAAGTGTAACATCTTTAGAAAGTCATTTTTACCAATCTTAAATGGCTTTACTAGATTTGTTGCTCCATGAAAACATGAAAAATAAATAAAAATGTTGGATCATATTATATGATCAATCAAGCAAAGACTTGAATCATATCAAAAATTCAATCAAGAAAATGTTGTATTTGGACAAAAGATCAAATACATCAAATTTCTTAGGAAATCATTTAGTGGAGTCATTTCATAAAGAATGAAATGATATGGAAATAAGTCAAATACATTTATCTTCTTAGTGAATCTTGTAACTAGGAAAATTACCAAATGTAACCTTTCATAAAGAAATGAAATCAGAACATTACCAAAAGAAAGAAAGAAAAGTAAAGGGATGGGAGGACTATATCCAAGAGGGAAAGGATGAAGTGTAGAATTTCTAAGCATGTAGACATTTTTGACTTTGAACTTCTCCACATCAAAATGAAGTGGTAAGATTAGAAGTCAAAAATTGTCCATAAGCTAAATAAAAATAATAATCAGATATCTCATGCTTTATCATTTTAGCCTTTGCCATGATTGGGTGAGCTTGCTTGGCAGGTTAGATAAAAAGATAGTGGATCTTCTTTTTCAGGAGTCCATATCTTTTGAATGGAAAAGATTCTATTGAATATACTATGATACCATTTCAAATAAAATAAAAAAAAAGTAAAATTAACATAGCTTAAATGAAATAAAAATATTTAGATATCTCATGCTTTATCATTTTAGCCTTTTCCATGATTGGGTGAGCTCGCTTGGCAGGTTAAATAAAAAGATAGTGGATCTTCTTTTTCAAGAAACCATACCTTTTGAATGGCAAAAGTTCTATTGAGTATATTCAAATTTTATATGAAGCAAAAGACACCTAATGTAAATCGACATTTTAACTTTAAACTTGTCCACATCAAAATAAATTGGTAGGGTTAGACGTGAAAAATTATACCTAGCTGAACAAAAATAAGCAGATATCTCATACTTTGTCATTTTAGCCTTTGCCATGATTGGGTGAGCTCATTTGGTAGGTTAAAAGGAAATATAGTGGATCTTCTTTTCCAGGGGTCCATATCCTTTGTATGGCAAAGGTCTCATTGAGTATACTCTGATTCCATTGCAAGTCTTCTATAACCATAAACAAGAAAAGTTATGAAATTATAGAGCCATTGCAAGTTAAAAAGCTTAAGTAGTTTGGGTCCTAACTTTCCTTTCAAAAGGCACTCTAGCACATTGCATCAATGTTATTTAGATGTTTCTGGAGATTTATTTAGTCTTCAAGTTTGGGATGCACCCTTAGAATTTAAAGAAAAATCCAATTCCATAATTGACAGGATGATATCTATAATCTAACTCTTTAATGAGTTATCTTTTGGGTTTAAAGACTACTTTATCTGGAAATAAATTGCAATGATCTCCAGATGTAGCGGTCTATAAACTTAAGCTTGATGCCATTTTCATAAACTAAGTCCCTTGATGACTGTGGTCAAATTTTGAAAGGAAAGCAAAATTGTGCTAAAATTAAAAGCTAGGAAATGATGACTATATATAAGAAGAAAATATTCTTCTTGGTTAGATAGCATCATTATATGACCCACATCTTTGGACTAGGGTAGAATCTTTACCTTGAAAATGGGTTCATATTACCCATATTTCATTTTAAAAATAAAAAGGCTTTCATGCATAAGATTATGCTTCTTAAGGATACCTTACCTAAATATTGTTAAATAAAAATAATTCTAGAAAAGAAGAATTGAAAGCATATGATATGACATTCATAATTCTTACAAGAATGTTCTATTATAGAGTCATATCATTTAGTCTCAACATATTGGGGCAATTTAACAAAAAGGGTCATGATCAAGATTTCTTATAATCCCACTTTCAATTTGGTAGAGGGTTATATTGAAAATCTTGTCAAAGAAGAAAAGAAAAGAAAAGAAACTTCAATATGACTTGAAGGACAGTCCTGTTACTACATATAGAGTCTTGAAATTTTCTTTTGAAGTAATTTCAAAGACCTTGTAGTAAAATGTAGAAGGACCAAAAATGCAAAAATAAAAAATTAATCAAAGACAATTATGAGATTTCATTTCCTATAATAATAAATCAACTGAAGAAATTCAATTTCAAATTTATCAGGAGAATCTTAATTTCTCTAATAAGTTAATCCTTTCAATTTCCTTATTGATTAGGGATAAGAATTTTGTGTCTCTATGAGAATTAAAAATATTATCCTGATTCTCATTCACTTTAGAAAGCTTTAAAAGGAATCTCTTGATCTTCATTGAATCTAAGAGAATGCCTTATAAGTTGTTGATTCATGTCAACAAATTTAAAATAACATACATGTCCAAACAAAAGAAAAAGAAATTCCATTTGAGAAGCATTGGTTGACTTTGGTTCTTACTTCCTAAAGAACTACACAGTCACATGCAAGCTCAAAGAGGTAGAATTCTCAGGTTATTATCCTATGATATCTTGTCTTTAATAAATTAGACATCTACCATAGTTCATTATAACTTTGAGATATAAAAAGAAAAATGATGAACTTCTATGCTCATGGAATAATAAAGCATTGGGTCCAAAATATACCCAATTCTTTCTTAAAAAATAAATTCCAACTCTTTGAAACCTCCTTCACTAAACTTCTTCATGTGTAAGGAGTATTAGTGAAATCAAGAAATGGAAGCAAGCCTTCCATCACCCTTTCATCAAGTTAGACTAATCAAGAAAGGATTAAGTCCTTGAGACTCTTGCTTATTAGCAAAAACCTTTGAGGATTAGGAACAAGTCACTTTGACCCCTTATCCTCATACATATCACCTACAGGATAGGATCAAGCCCTTTATGGAACATTTCCTATACATGACTTGAGATGGGAGCAAGCCCTCTATGGCACCTTTCTCATGTCTTTCTAGGTTTGGAGCAAATCCTTCGTGGCACCATTCCTACCTTTGTGTACTTGAATGGATCAAGCCATCAAGGCCCCTTTCATGTTGCACAGGCAAGTTAGATTGGATTAAGTCTTTATGACCTCTTTCTAATAGATAGAAAGATATAAGTCCCCAGTCTGCCTTCTTTCTAATCACATAGGAGTAAGTTCCCAGTCGACATCCTACCTTTGTGTACATGATTGGATCAAGCCATCAAGGTTCCTTTCATGCTACACAGGTGAGTTATATTGGATTAAGTCTTTATGACCCCTTTCTAATAGCAAAGATATAAGTCCCGATTTTCTTTCTCACCTAGGAGTAAGTCCCCAGTCGGCATCCTACTTTTGTGTACATGATTGGATCAAGCCATCAAGGCCCCTTTCATGCTACACGGGCGAGTTAGATTGGACTAAGTCTTTATGACCCCTTTTTAATAGCCATAAAGATATTAGTCCCTTAGTCAACTTTCTTTCTAATCATCTAGGAGTAAGTCCCCAGTCGGCATCCTACTTTTGTTTACATGATTGGATCAACCCATCAAGGCCCCTTTCATGCTACACAGGCGAGTTAGATTGGATTAAGTCTTTATGACCCCTTTCTAATAGCCAGAAAGATATAAGTCCCTTAGTTGACATTCATTCTAATCATTTAGGAGTAAGTCCCTAGTCGATATCCTACCATTGTGTATATGATTGGATCAAGCCATCAAGGCCCCTTTCATGTTACACGAGCAAGTTAGACTAGATCAAATCTTTATGACCCCTTTCTAATAGCCAAAAAGATATAAGTCCCTTAGTTGGCCTTCTTTATAATCATATAGGAGTAAGTTCTTAGTCGACATCCTACTTTTGTGTACATGATTGGATCAAGCCATCAAGGCCCTTTCATGCTACACAAGTGAGTTAGATTGGATCAAGTCTTTATGACCCCTTTCTAATAGCCAGAAAGATATAAGTCCGTTAATCGGCCTTCTTGCTAATCATATAGGAGTAAGTCCCCAGTTGGCATCCTATTATGAGATTTGGATCATGTCTTTAAGGACCCCTTTTCTCTTTTCAGCTAATTAGGATGTATCATGCCCTTAATGACCCCATCTTATTCGCTAATCATATAGGAGTATGTCTCTAGTTGGCATCCTATTTTGAGGATTGGATCATGTCTTTAAGGACCCCTCTCCTCTTTTCAGCTAATTAGGATGGATCATGCCCTTAACGACCCCATCTTATTAGTTAATCACATTGGAGTAAGTCCCCAATTAGATTCCTATTCAAACTTCTAAGGAATGGAATCAAGCCATTGAAGGCCCCATTTCTTTGAACTACTTAAATAGGACCAAGTCCATGTGATCCTATTTAGTAGTCAAAGTGCTGTGGATAAGGATCAAGCATTTCAAGCCTCATCTCCTAGCATAGCTTTGAGGATTGGACCATGTCTTTAAAGACCCCTCTCCTCGCTTTAGCTAACTAAGATGATCATACCCTTAACGGCCCCGTCTAATCACACGAATCACAATCCAAAGCAAAGATAGCTATACATATACCTATCTTTCACAATCAAAATCAAAATAAAATTCAAATCAAAAATCAAAATCATGAAATGAAACCCCAAGTTTATACTTGTATGTTGATCAATTCACACCAATATGTCATATTCTAGTTAATCCACTACATATTGGGGTCCATTGTTGACCTCATTTCTGGATGAGGTTAATTTGGCATTTAAGAGATCCTAATCTCAAATAGGATTTTCTAAATTCAATGTTTAGGACAGCTCACCTAGTGTCCTAGAAAATCTTTTTGAGTTTATTCTAACCTATTTGATATAGGTACAATCAATCCCAATTTTTAATTTGGATTAACTCAAATAAATCAAATTAAAACAAAATTAAAATGAATGAAAGAAAACCCATTTCATTTGAATTTAAATTGATCATTTGAACTCATTTGAACTCATTTGAACTCATACCTAACCCATTTAAGCTAAATGAGTTAAAATAAAATCAGATTTAAAATCAATTCAAATTAAATGATTTAAATCAAATCATAATGTAATTGATTATCAATTACATTATGGTTTTAGAAAAAATAAATAAATCCAAAGGGTAAAATTAAATCCAAATACTTTGCATCAAAGCATTTGATTGGATTCAAATTCCTTAAAAAAATTCAATTCAATTAAATCTAATCTCAAATCTATTTTGAGATTAATTTGCGCATATCATACTTTAATCCAAACTAAGATGATAATGCCATATTGCATGGAAATAATAAAAGAAAAATAAAAAGAGGGGAATTAAAAAATGGAAAATGGGAACAAAGAAAAATGCCAATTTCATTCTTCCACTTTTTCCCACCCTCATCCCATACCTCCTCCTAATGAATGATGGCTGCCTTCAAGTGAAAGAGGCAATCAAGGAAAAAGCCAAGAGGAATTTTGGCTTCTCCAAGAAGAAAAAAAAAAGATAAGAAGAAGGAGAAGAAGAGAAAGGAAGCATGTTTTTTTTCGGCCATGCTTGCAAATCAAGCATAGAAGCTCCAGCTCTTATGTAAACATCCCATTATGTTCACAAAGGCAAGGGGAGTTGATCCCATATCTTAATCAACCTTGCCACCGCCAGTGGCTAGAGTTCAACATTTCAAATTTCCTCCATATAAAGCTCTTGACCAACAATGGAAAATGGGGTAGGAGAGACTATCACCTCCCCATTTTTATTCCAACAGCATCACCAAGGATGGTGATAAAGTTTCCAACCATCACCGGACCTTCTCGCCGCTGGCAAGCTGGAATCTGGGTATGCAATTTTTCCCTCCCCTTATGCTTTCAGTTTTGGAGATTTGTGTAGAAATTTGGATCCTCAAATGGATCTAACCATATGGATTGACCCTAATTCGACCCCTGATCATTTTGGGATCAAAATCCTGCCTTTATTCGTCAGGGATTGGCAAGAAATCATGGACAATATCGTTATTCAGCCGGATCGGTTAATCCATTGTCGATCCTTCTCTTAGGATCGGAACAACTCGTTAGATTCATTTAATTAAATTAACCCTTGAGGTTTAATTCCCATTTTATGTTCATTTTATTTGGTTAAAGTTGTATAGGTTTTCAAGAATGAGAATTAGGATGAATTTCATTTTTAGGTGAAATTCACTTTACTCCACATTCTAAATCCTAATGAAGTTTCCAAAAGTCTAAATAAAATCCTTAAGTATTTGAATTAATCCTTTTGATTGTATTTATGTTTGGGTTTGATTTATGTTATTTCATTTGTTTAATTTGCTTTATTTGATTTAATTTATTTGATTTATTTTAGTTATGATTTGTTTCATTTTTAATTAAGTTATATGGGTTTCATTTGATTTGGCTTGTGTTAATTTAAAGAAATTGATTTAAATTTGATTTCTTAAATTATTAAATTCTGAATTTGTAAGTTTAAGCTTTAAGTCCATTAATATGAATTAATACCTTAGGTTTGCTCATATATTATTCTTAATTTGATTTAATTAACCTAGGTTTTAGATTCATTACTTAAATTCATTAAGGATGAGTGGTTTCATTAAACTTAACTTAAGTTGTTTAATTATGTTTGACTTTCATTAAGTATTGATTTTCTTACAATTTTGATATTTGATTAAATTCTTTGACTTAGGAAGTTTCGATGAATTACCTTAAGTATTTCTGATGTTTATTTCAAATTAGTTCAATTTATTTGTTGATTCAATGAATTAATGATTCTTCTTAATTATTATTTAGTTCATATTGACCTAGAGATTTGGAAAATCAAGAATTCCAAATTTATAGGCCAATTGGGTTTGAGTTAATTATGGAAAGTGGGTTACATGCCAAATTTATGTTTCCAAAGTTTCAGCTTGATTAGAGATGTAATTAGGGTGTAATTAAGGTTTTAATTATTTTGTTAAAACTTAAATTAGGCCTAATTTATTAAGATTCATTATGGGATTTTATTTTTCGCTTGTTATTTGCTGTAATACCTTTCCAATGAAAGTTTATTTATAATTGTTGGTTAACTGGTTGATTTATTATGATTTAATTAAGTTCATGTCATTTAATTAAATTATTTAATTCTTTTAATTACCTAATTGAGTTATTTAGTGATCTATTAGGTTCATATAGGTTTGATTAGGTTTAATTAATATTCTGATGTTCATTAATATTTATTATGTTAATTTAAGGTTATTAGATTAAAGTTTTTTAATTATTTCACTAAAGGGTAATTATTTTAATTAATTTAAAGGTTAAACAAATGAAATTATAATTTCCCTTGAATTCAGAGAATTAAATCCCCAAAAATTTAACTAAGGTATGTTTTAAGCTTAATTGTATTTCCCCAAAGTTTCAAATTAATTGGATCCTTAATTTGAGAGTAATTAGAGTTTAATGTTTTTCACTTAAACCCAAATTAAGGACAATAACCCAATAAAAATTGAGGATTTTAATTTCTATGGATTCCTCTCATCAAGACGAATCCATAGAGCTCTTATTTGAAAATTTTTTATTTTTCTTTGATTATGTATGATTTTTAAAGCTTTCAAGTTTTTAATTAATTAATTAAACTATAATTAACTAAAGTTAACATTTTTTTAAGCGGGAGGGACCCACACGACAGAGTTAAAATGCAGGATCATTTATAGACCGTCTGATCAAAGATTGGATGGTCCATAGTGAGCTCATAATTTCATACTGAGCGTGTCCGTCTTTGAAAATGGGCGATCGACGACGTTTGATCGGATGGGGCGATCATCTTGTCTTTAAGGAATTTAATCTGATGGTGAGCCTAGATTTGGACCATCCAATCGTGGATCGGACGGTCCGAATCATCCCCTGTGGTCCTTAAGGAATTTAAATCAGATCGTGTGCCTAGATCAGGACCGTCCGATTCAAATACACGGATCGGATGGTCTCGAGATTGTTTTCTTCATTTCCTGTGGGAGCCGAGAACCGTCCAACTTGTTTTGCTAATATCTTTTGATCCAGGCAATGAAATCACACAATTTCAAGTGATACACGATCGTGGAAAGAAATCCTATGATTCTATATAGTTGGATCAACTTGAAAAATCAAATTTCCTTATGAAAATGATCAAAACCGAATTGCTTAAGAGAGATGAGGGTTGTGCTTGATCAGTCGTTGATGGCTTGATTGATTCTGTCAAAAGCTTCTTGAAGATGATTGTGGTAATTGACAATTCATTTTTTGATCTCTACACCAAGCTACTTCTCTACACAATGACTTTAGTGGTTTGCACAATTTCCAATGGCTTGGGGAGTGGAAAAACTTTGATTGAGTTTAGTTTTGAGTGTTGAAAGTGTTGGATCAATTTAAGCTTGTGTATATATATTCTTCTTTTACTTTGTCCTCTCCTTCTTATCTTTTTTTTCTTGGAGAAGCCAAAATTCCTCTTGGCTTTTTCCTTGATTGCCTCCTTCACTTGAAGGCAGCCATCTTTTTTAGGAGGTGGTATGGGATGAGGATGGGAAAAAGTGGAAGAAGGAAATTGGCATTTTTCTTTCTTCTCATTTTCCATTTTTTTAATTCCCCTCTTTTCATTTTGCTTTTATTATTTCCATGAAATATGGCATTATCATCTTAGTTAGTATGATATGCCCAAATTAATCTCAAAATAGATTTAAGATTATATTTAATTCCATTTGAATTGTCTTAGGGAATTTGAATCCAACCAAGTGCTTTGATTTAAGCTTGATTCAATTCAAAATCAACTCAAGGATATTTTTGAAATTAAATGTAATTTGACTTTTAATCATCTTGGATTGATGATTATTGATTGTTGATTTGTTTAATTGATTTTGAATTGGATGCTTGAGTTGATCCTACCTAAGACAAATAGGTTAGATCCAACCCAAGGTAAATTCCCTAGGTCACTAGGCATAGTGTCCTAAGCATTAAATTAGGAGAATCCTATTTGAGATTTGGATATCCTAATTTCCAATTTAACCTCATTCAAAAATGAGGTCAACACCACTGTCATCAAAGATCTTGAAGGATGGTGGCACAAAACTCTTGGGATATTGGACTGTATCAAATTCCTCTAAGTAGGGTCTACCCTTTAGAATAGATGAGCCACCTCAAGCTTGCGCCAATGCTTCCCTCACATGCTGTTCCACCATCTACTTTATATCTCTTTCAAGCATGAAGGTACTATCTGTAACCTTCCTATGTAAATGTTGACCTCATTTTTAGAATGAGTTCTCAACCTCTTCATCTTAGACATAGGACTTCTCTTAGACTTTAAGAGTTCCTTAGTCTTAAGACACATCTAGTGATTAGGTGGATACTCAACCAAGGCCCAGAAGACTTAGAAGAGTTACCCATAGGAATAGGTTATGCCTTAGGGGTGTTAGGAAAACTTGCCTACCCTTAGCTTGAAACATTCCTCACTTTCCTTCATTTAAGTCAAACTCTAAATCAGTTCTTATTGATTTTCTCCAAACTCAAATCAAATCCATGATTGAAATCTATGATTGAAACCCATGATCAAAATCCATCAAAAACTCCTAAGTCCAAATTTTGCCTAAGTAACCTTCCAGGACTTACCAAAATATGATCAAAACCAATTCAAATATTTAAGATTTTCTCATAATTCATTTATATCCTCATTTGTATTCACATATATAAATGAAATATAAATTTAAATAAGTCAAACTAAATTCAAAATTTCAAATCAATTCATGAAATTACCTTAAGTTTTTTAAGTTCTCCCTTAAAGACTTATCCTCATTATAATCTAAATCAACTCAAACTCATGGGATTTTCTCAAAACTCATTTATCTTCTCATTTATATTCATATATATATATATATATATATATATATATATATATATATATATATATATATATATATATAATATAAATCAATCAAACCAAATCCTAAAATTAAATTCCCAATTTAAAATTTCTTAAGTCCCTTAATTTTCCATTAATGAACTTAGCCTAAATCTTTATCAAATTATTTTAAAATCATGGCATTTTCTCAAAACTCATTTATATTCTCATTTATATTCACATATATAAATGAATTATAAATATAAATCAATCAAACCAAATTCAAATATTCAAACTCTAAACTCCAAAATTTTTCTAAGTCCCTTAAATCCTCCTTAATGGACTTAGCCCAAATCATGATTAAACCACTTCAAATCCTTGAAATTTTCTAATGATCCATTTATATTCCCATTTATATTCACATATATAAATGAAATATAAATTCAAACAATCAAAACCTATTTCAAAAATCAAACTCAAATCAACTCAAAATCCAATCTAAGTCTTTCAAGTCAAAATCTTGAACTTAGTCAAATCAATTTCAAATCAAGCCAAACTCTTGATTTTCTTTCATGATTCAGTCAAACCTACAATCCTGAGCCCGTATATAAATCCAAACTTCAATCACTCAATCAAAACCTATTTCAAAAATCAAACCCAAAATCCTTTCATGTTCACCCTTTGAATATGAAATTGTCAAATGAACCAAAACCCATTTGACTTCAAACCACTTGTAAATGGATTTATATTTCAATCATGAGTCCGTAGGCAAGATCACTCAAGCTCAAATCAAGCTTTGACCAAGCCATTTAACCCACTTAGGCTCACTTGACCCAAAGTGACCTAAAGTACCCTCATGAGCCAAATTTTAATCCTAACCAAATTGGATTGAACCAAACTAATCTATCCCTCTCATCATGATCAACAATCATCATGGCATGATCAATCAATCAAATTAGGTTAAACCAAGTCAAACCTAAGGGTTGACCAAGTCAACACTTAGCCCAAATGAAATCTAATATAACCAAATTATACCATAGGCCAAATTGATTGAAACCAATGATCTAAGTTCACTCATGACCTATGTTTGAACTTGTCCAAGCCAACATTTGAGCCTAACCTAGCCCAATTGGCCACTTGATCCAAGTTGACCCATTTTGACCTAAAGGGTCAAAATGTATCAAAACTTGATCTAAGCCAAATTGATCCAAACCAATGGGTCAAGTTCATTCCACATCACTTGTTGAACTTGACCAAAGCCTCAATTGGCCAACTAGACCCAACCTAGCCCAATAGACTCAACATGACCTAATGGGGTTATGTTGAGCCAAATTTGATCTCCACCAAAATTGATTGGAAAAAAAAGATACCAATCCACTCCATATGACTAACCTAACCTAAACTTACCCTTGACCTACCTCAAATAGGTCAAATGGGTCAAATAGGTCAACTTGACCCATTTGACCTAAATGAAGTCATATGAGCCAAATTCAAAACTAATCCAAATTGAACCAAACCAAAGCCACCAAAATATTTCAAATGGTCATATGAACTTGACCAACCCTTAGTTTGACCCAATTTGACCAATTGGTCAACTTGACCCAAGTTGACCCATTTTGACCTAAATGGGTCAACATGAGCCAAACCCTATCAAATGAATTCCAAATCTTATGAAACTTGTCAAACATAGTTTCTCCACATACCCAACATATCCAAAGTGGAAAAATAGCAAAGTGATCATTCTACTCCTAGGACATAGAATAAATTTTGGCTTAATCCATGGGTAATTTGGTCATTCCTCTTCACATTCACTTGAGGCTTTCCTAAAAGCTCAAGAGGACCTAATGAAGAGTGGTGCACCCAACCCAATGGGTGTGGGTCAGCCCAATTGGTCCTTAGACCAAACCTGACCCCATGGGTCAAAATTGCAAATTCAAAATCCCTCTCCCACTCAAATTCAAGTACATGGGAGGTTGACAATCCACTCCTTCACTCAAACCGACCATGTGCACACTCCTAACTGATCAAACAACCCTCCCATTGTGATCAATTAGATCAAAATGGTACACAAGCTTGCTGTCGTCGATCCTTCAAGGGGGAGATATACTCCCCATAAACAAACTCAAATTTAGCATTCCCTAATTCAATTGAGTATAGGGAGACTTAGAGCCATCAGAGAGTAATTCCTAGCCTCCTAGATCTCTTTCCATTTCCCCTATTTCTTGATTTTTTGAACAGTGAAAACAAGGGAGCACAATCCATTCATGAACTTTCTCCACATTCAAACTCCACTCAATTCCCTTTTCAAGCTTCATCAGAGGACCAAGTCGAGTGCACCCAAGATCTCTTCCAAGTTCTTGAAGTGAGGAGAGATCCAATTCAATCAAAACCGAGATCAAGCTAAGGAGGAGGTGACCCATAGGAAGATCCACTCAACCTCAAGTGCTCAAAACTTTAGCAAGGCTTTGTCTCAACCAGATGAAGCTTCTCCAAGGGAATTGAGCATCGGTGATCACCTCCGGTGAGGTATGAGATTTTTTGACCATTAAACTCAATGTGGTGTGGAGCTTTGTGAAAGAAATTTTCATCCCATGGATTTTTGAATGTTGGATTTGCCGCTCTCTAGCTTTAGATGTTGTGGGTTGAATTTGATTTGAATCCGAGGTAGATCGAGCTTGGATCTTCCCCTTGATCATGGATGGTCTCTATTGATCAAGGGGAAGAACTTGGAAGATCTTAGCCTTCCATACGCACATTTTAGATGGACGGCTAAGAAAATTCCCACATTTAGATATCTATTATTCATTTTAAAACCACAGGTAAATCCCTGGTCGTCTGATCTTTGTTCAGACAGTAAAGATCAAATCGCGTGCACTATCAGCCACCATCTAGGATTTGACTACTTAAGTAACCCCCTCACAGCACAACATGTGTAAAGCGCCGATCGCCACCATGCAATCGACAAGGGATTAGTTGCTTAATTAATTTCTAATTAATTCAAAGATCTTCTAAAATTCATAACTCCCTCTAGCAATTTCAAAAAAAATGTGAAATAAAATCCTATGGAAAGATAATTAAACCTAGAACATTTTAAAATTAATTTTAATTGGTTTTGAATTATGCTTTTCTTTGAATTTGGGTTTTATTGGAAAGTTTATTTTACTAATGACTTTTTAATTAAGCTCTGATTAATTTTAAATTTCTTGGGTATATTTTAGGGGATGACTTCTGTCTCCCCTAATTTTCTTGGGATTTATTGAATACTTCATTAGAAGAATTGCATATGAATTTCTTAATTACTCTCCTTATGTAATTAAGGATAATTAGGGTATAATTAGTGATCTTAATCTATTATTAAGGTTGATTAAGGTCAGATCCATTAAGTAGGAGGTTTATGGAATAATTTTGGGGCATTTCCCCTAAGATATTCCCTAAACCCCCTCTTCTCTCCTTAATCTCCTCTTAATTAAGGGATAATTCATTAATTATCCCGTTAATTAATTTCTAAAATTCTAAAAAGTTCTAGAACTTAATTAATCTACTTTGGGTAGATGCTTAGGTGTTTAATAGCCTAAGTTCAATTAAGAAAATCAAAACCTAATTCACATGTGTGAAAGGGTATTTTTGAAATTACTTAAGCTAAACCCCTTAGCTTAATTACTTTTAATTGTGAGCCAAATTGCATTAGGTCTCTTTCTTATTAAGTGCATTGCAAATTTAAATTTCTTGTGGGGTTTATGTAATCTCATTGGCTCATAATTATTTGGTTAATTATTCTAAGGTGTGTAGGTAAGGGTTAATTAAGTTACTTAATTCATACCTTAACCTAATTAATGCATAAAAATGGATCTAATTATCTAAAAATTAAACAAAAATATCAAACACATATGGGAATGGGTTAAGAACAGCAAACTCATCTCACCTTTTCAAAATTAAATCAAACTTCGAACTAAACAAAAATCACTTTGAATTCACTTTGATTTATTTTAAACTTTCTTATTCCATAAGAATGTCTTTAGGATTTAAGTGAAGTGGACTTGTTTACATGCTTTCATTACTTTGAATCTTTCCCCAACATGTTAAATTTGTATGTCATGTGGTTTTATGTAATCATATTTTTTAAATTCAAATTTTAAAATGAAATTGTTTACTTTATGTCAAATTTGCATGTGTTGGCTAAAGTAGAAATATGAATGGCTATTATCACTACTAAATCCAAATTATTTTCAAAATATATAAATCAAATACCAAATCTGAAAGTGTGCTAACTTATATTTTAATTATGAGTTTGCATGTGATAGAATATAAAGGTATGCTTAGCATAGGTTTCCTTTCTTTCTTATGTTGGTATAGTTTTGAATAGGAATTTGGTGAGGTGTATGGTTCATTTGAAAAGAACCTAACACTCACCTAATTACATATCCTATTCATCTCTATGCTACCACATAAGAAGGGTTACCTATACTAACATACATAAATTGTATAAACAAAATGAATCCATTAATGAAATTTTTGCATTCTCCTTTTCCATTTCATTTCTTTTATGCATATGTTTGTAAAGGAAAGTGGTATATTAGTATGGAAACCCCAAAGTTGTGAGGCTTTAAGTAGCCCTAAGTAGGTCTTGTACCTTACACCTCTGGTTAACAATGACATTGTACTCACTTATGCCTTTCTTACTTTCATGTGTGTATGTGAAAATTTGGATAAGGAATTCCCTTTCTACTTAAGAAAAATTATGCATATTCAACTTGTAAATTTCTTTAAATGGATTACTTAGCATGATTCATAAAGTGTGTTAAATACTCTGATTTGTATGTTGGGAAAGAAATAAAGTAATGTGTCTTATATGAATTTTGGTTCACTTTATTTAATCTTAAAATGCCTTTCTTTTTGAATAAGTTTGTTTAGAGTTTATCTAAACTTAAGATTAATAAAAATAGATTTAATCAAAACATTCACCTAAATAAAACTAAAATATGAATCTACTTTAGAAATTACTTATGTTAGGGAAGGAAAGAGAAGTTCTCTTCTCTTTCCCTCTCTTCACAACTTAGTAATTAATTGTAGGATTCACTTGAACTAAAGTAAAACATGAAATAAAATCAACCCAAAATAACTAAACAACTTAAATAAAACTCTCCTCTAAGTTGAATATGTTCTTCACACTTAGAAATAAATAAATGCTTTTGCTTGTAGGTGCTTTATACCCCTAAGCATAATCCAATAGGCCAGCTGGACTTAGTCACCCATGTGCGGGGTGATAAGTCTAATATAAATGCTTGGAATTATTGTGGTTTATTTTAACTAACTTTTTTTTTGCAGGTCTTAGTTAGATTTCCACTTTTTCTTTTCATGTAAATTTGTGCAATTAAGATTTTGAAATGATTGTTATGGGGATTAGGATGAGCATTGGTCATAAGATCATATCTTATACACCATGTGAAGCTTTGGAACATTTACATTTTAACCATCCAAAAGAAGGAACCAAAGATGAAAGAAGAAAGAAAAAAAGAAGAAAAAAGGAAGAAAGAAGAATGAAGCTTGAAGATCCCCATAATAATGAATTCTTTGATTAATTTTAATCTAATTCATTTGTAATCCAGGTTGTATAAGGGTAGAGCTCAGCTACCCACATTTGATATTTTTGGTTAGTGCGGTGGTGCCTGACCACAACGGCCTTTTATTCTTTTTGCGATTAACTTTATAAATTGTTTGATGATTTGTTTAGCTTTTTGCATTAAGTGGCATAATTTTCCTAGTTTCTTCCTTGCTTTATGTATGGCCTGGATGTGGATTAGGCTCTTTAGGAAAAATAAATCTTTTTCCCAACTTAACAACTCAAATTAAAAATAAAGAACTCATAACCTCACCTAAAGCTTAGGTTTAAAATCAAGATAAAAGAATTAGCAACCCCTTAGCTGGATGAGCATTTATTTTCTAATATTATGTACAAATGCATCTTATTTCACTCTTGATTAGAGGGCTTCCATCTTTGCCAGAGAAACTTGGCTTGACTTTTAAGAGCCATGGTGGAAACTCACCTCCCCCCTTCTCAGATTTTGGCCAATAACCTTCTTTCTCGTGCATTAGTCATATGAATCCTATTAGCCTGAGTCAAAATAATTGTCCAAAATAAAAATAAATTAAAATTTGAATTGCATTTAAATTTAGGTCATTTGAAGCATGTCCCTTTACATGATCTAGTCTCTTTAGGGAGTCAGTTTAAGGGCTTAATCTCTTTCTAATAAATAGTAGCTCTAGCTATCTTGCATAAGCATAAAGACTTGCCTACATGTATTTAAAATCATAGGAGGAGTTAGTTGTAGGCCACCCCTAGGCAGTTTTAAGTCCAAGCTGTCAAGTGCATTGGCCTCTCTTGTGGAGGCAAACCAATTACCCATTTTTTCACCGTAGATTTAGGTTGTGATTTCGGACCTCGCCAAAGCTCCCTAGATTTAGGTTCTGAGGTTGCTTCTCCAGTTTTTGGGACATAAGAATAATTTCTTACCTCTTAGGCATTTCTTTAATCTTGTGTTAAGGAATCTTAAGTCCTAAATTTCTAATGAAAAATGGAACTTGAACAAACTAAATCAATTTCTAAAATGTAAATCCCAACTATTGGATAATTGGAGATGCTCGCTAGGTTTCCTAGCATCATGGCCATCTACAACTTACCTTCCATTTTGGCTTTGATAATAGCTCCCTCTTTTTATCAATCCATTTTGATCTTCAAAATAAAACCAATCGATTGATAGTCCTTCCCTATTAAAATCTTCAAAGATGATGATCATTTATCTTAATTGATAGTTTTCCTAAGGTATCCCCATTCCCTAGGATGTAATTAGCTATGAGGGCTTGCCCCTGTAGGGAACTTAATGAACTAGGTTTAAAATAATCCCTACTTTACTATTCCATATAGAGTAGGGGAATAATCTCTAGTACATATGCAGACCCATCATCTTTAGGAGTCCTTATTGAGGTAATTGGTTCCATTAAAGAGTAGTGTTTTTTATCTCTCAAGATAGTACACTATTTCTTTGATGATGTGCCCGATCACATGAATAAGTATATTTATGTATCTATGTGGCATCCTAAAAAGATGAATTTCTATAGGTCTTGCTTCTTTCATTTCTCCCAACATATTTGAAAGGCGACTCCCTATATAGGAATTTTTCTCCACAGTAGACTGCCACTATTCAGGTCCACGAGAGATGTACTATTGGGTTAATCTAGAACATGCAACAACCCAGGGTGGTCGGCCTCTAAGGGAGTAGGCTGTACTGATGGAGCATGGCCTTGAAGTATTAGGACTACCGCTAACAAGTCTTCAACTCTTTTCTCCATAATACTAATGTGTTCATCTCTCTGCCTCAGTTGCTAATGAAGGTGTTGGGTTGAATGAACCTATATTGATCCCTGAGGAGGGAACCCCTAGTGTCGACCATATGGACTTCCAGTGAGTCCTCCAAGAGATCATCCTCATCTGGATCAAAATTGACCCTAGCATCCTCCTCATCAGAGTGATCGCCCCTGAGGAGTTCCCTCTTCTCAACAAAGTATTGAGTGAGGATCTAATATAAAGAGCTGTCTAATCGTGCAGGGATAAACACTCACTGCTGACCGGTAGTAGGGCTATGCTCACTAACAAAAATACATCGAGCATTGCTTACTACTGCAGTACTGTCTTTATAAGGACTATGCTTATTGACAGGTATATGATGATCACTGACTGTGGGAGGATCCACTACCATGGGTACTACATTTGTATCCCTTGCCCCTTCTGCCACTGATGCTACTGTAGGTGGAGACTACAAGGGCTATTGTAACTGTAACTATTATGACTGCAGTGGTGAATCGACCATGATAAGCTTGGGTCATGATTCCTTCTTCACCATAGCTGAGGCAAGAGATCAAATAGGAGAGCTAGACCTTACCTCAATGAGTGAAGTAGATGGAGTGGGATCCTTGGGCTATAACTGGATCACCAATTATGCTGGTCTCTCCTCAGATGGGGGCTTCTGGATCTTGGTTGAAATGGGGGATGCTATGAGCTGGATAGGCAATGATAGGCAGTGAGTGGAGCAGTGCAGAGGTAGCACTGACTGCCCCTCAATGTAGGCCTACTCCTCCAATGACGAGTACCTCCATAAGAATGATGCTGTCTGAATTATCGGCCCTAGTAGGCAATGATCGAGAAAATCCATTAGAGCGGAGGCCATCGATTGCTTGGCAAACCTCCATCGCTCCATCCTACCTATCTAAGTTCATGCCTGAGCATCCAAGGTTCTCTCCCTCTGGATCTGACTTCTAACTCTCCTAGGGATGACTGACCTTAGATCAAAAACTATACTGGACTCTAAGCATCTGTAAGCTCAGCCAACTTGGCTCAAGACTATCCTGAGCCTAGCATAAGGCTTCCTGTGCTCCCTAGCTAGTGTATTGAAATATGCTGATGGTGGAGGTAGTGCAGCAATCCTCCTCTCCATTTGAGGCTGAGAGGGGGTGGAATCTACTACCACTTAAAAGTGGAGAGGTCTCAGGGAGATCCCTCCTCAGCCACATAGGAAGTGACGTCCATCTCTTTTGCGCCCTCTTGTAATGCCGCTTTACCTTGCGGTTTTTGTTGCGGTGCTATGTATGTGTAAGTATGGCAGGGCGGGAGCTAGCACCCACTTTAAACATAGAAGTGACTATCTCAGATGCCAAGATAGCCTTCCCATTTGGGGTGTCCAAGGAGGGGGTAGTAGCCATCGCTAGAGCTATAGCAGGAGTAACTGATTGACCCTGAGCTAGAACAACTGACATAGAAACTGACACTGATCGGGTAGTAGGAACAACAATGGCCTTCCTCTTTAATGGAGAAACTCAGAATCAGATGGCATATCAAATCGGATAAGTGATGTCTACCCCACCACCTCCTCCCTTCTAACTGTAGTGAGGGTTGTCCCCTCGCAAGAAATCATCACCCCCTCAAAACCATGGCTAAAGTAGATGACCTCGGTGGAGCTAGTAGAAGAGAGACTAGCCTAACCCAGGGCTAAGTCTAAAACAATGGAGAAGGAAAACATGAACTTGTTGGGAGCCATTGATGTTGTACTAATAGAGGACTAGAAGAACTAACTGCACTAAAATATACATTATTGAAATATAGCTAAGTTAGACACTTGCCTTGATATTCACCTTCAATCATTGATCTCAAGATTTGATTTAGAATTTGAACCCACACTTAACAATCTTAAGGATGTTAAGTGGGGTTCATTGAAATTTTGGAGTGATTTTGGAAGAGAGACTTTGCCATATGATTTTGACTTAAAACCCACATCCAACCAATTTGAGTATATTGAATGGGGTTCAAATATTTGGAGAGACCCTTTGGAGATACATATGTTTTGCTTGAAAATTTGATTGGAAAAATCTTTACTTAGCAAATTTATGTATGCTAAAGTAAGAGTTTTTAGTTTGTATGTTTGAAAGTTTTGTGTGAGAATATCTTTGTTTGTGAAATTTGGTGTGTGATATGTGATTTAATTTTGAAAATGGGGATTCTTACTTAACAAATTTGGTGTGTTAAGTAGATGCCAATTATGTTTGATATGATTTTGATTTGAAAGTGAAGCTCTTACTTAACAAATTTGGTATGTTAAGTATGAGTCACTTGTGTTTGTGACTTGAAAGTGAGACTTCCACTTAACAAATGTGGTATGTTAAGTGAAAGTCAAGTATTCTTAATTTTTCAAAGTGAAACCTTTACTTAACAAATTTGGTATGTTAAGTGAAAGTCAAATGTGTTTATGATTTTGAAAATGAAACTCTCACTTAATAAATTTGGTATGTTAAGTGAAAGTCAAATGTTTTTATGATTTTGAAAATGAAACTCACTTAACAAATTTGGTATGTTAAGTGAAAGTCAAATGTGCTTATGATTTTGAAAATGAAACTCTCACTTAACAAATTTGGTATGTTAAGTGAAAGTCAAATGCGTTTATGATTTTTAAAAGAAAAGAACTTATTTAACAAACTTAGGTATGTTAAATGGAGTTCAATTTATTCTTATGATTTTCAAAAAGGGGTTCTCATTTGACATACTTGGACATGTCAAATGAGATCTAAATGTGTCTCCAAGACTTTGGCAAGAAGGAGTTCTATCAAGCAAATGCAAATGGTTTTAAATAGAATTCAATTTGCTTTACCTTCTCCAAGGGAAGGGGAACTCCCATTTAACAAATTTGGGTATGTCATGTGGGGGGTTCAAATATATCTTGACTTCTCTTTTGTCTGTGTATGATTTATTAATTTTTGAAAAGGAGGAAAACTTCAACTCTAGCACGTGAAGTATGCTAAGTGGAGTTTCAATTTTATATCATGATTTTATTCAAAAATAGAATTTCCATCCAACAAATTTGAGTGTGTGGGATGGGGATAGCTAATTCCAAATAAAATGTGCTTTTGAAAAAGACATTAACAATGGTTGATTTTGATTTTGAAAATAACCTCCATGTAACATTCATAGGATTTGTTAAACGAGGTTTGGTTATATGTGTTTCATGCCTTTTTGAAATTTTCTTACAAATTTTTGTGTAAAGATCACTTATTATGTGGATTTTGAAAAAGTGCTTTTGGAAATGCATGTTATTTTGTAGAAGGGTTTTATTTTCTTATTGTTCATGGGATGAACCTTGCCTCACCATTAGGATGGTGAAGAGGTTCTTAATTATGGTCATCTCTTTTGTTTAAGTAATTTTAAATTTCACCTATTGGGGGAACCTAATAGGGATTTTAAAACCTACATGGAGTGAGGTCCTAAAACCTAAAGGATGTTGGCGAGCTTTGCTTAAAGATGAAATAAGCTAAGTGCCAACGGAAAGAATAATAGTCTCAAGCCTATATAAAATATAAGTCCACCATCGATGCTTAGAGATAATAATTGTCTACTAAAGTTGGAGGGAGGAAAACCCCGGAGTCGCTAAAAAAATCTGTGGTGTTTATTTTTGGTGTTTTGGTGCTTTGTGTGTATATGTGAGGGGATACCATGTAGATCCATAGCTGTACTTATTAAGGTGATCGGGTAGGACATTAAGGAATAGTGTACTATCTTGAGAGATAGAAGTCACTACCATATAATGGACCTAATCACCCAATAAGGACTCCAATGGCATGATGGGTCTTCAAATATAGTAGAGATTTTTTTACTACTTTGCATAGAAAAGTAAACCAGGGTTTATTTAAATTGGGTTCGTTAAGTTTCCTATGGAGACAAGCCTCCATAGTTAATTACATCTTAATGGAAGTGAATCTCTTAAGAATACTCTCGATTAAAGTAGGCGATTATTGTCTTCAAAGAATTCAAAGATAGAACTATCAAAGGATTAGTTGTATTTTTGGAAATCGAGTGGGAGAGATCAAAAGGGAAGAGTTCTTATCGAAACCAAAGGACATGAGTAGGGAGTGCTCATGATACTAGAAAGCCTAGTGAGCACTCCAATCTATCCTATGGTTGGGCTTCATATATTTAGATTTGAAGAGATTTATTTAATTTAGTTGAAAGTTTATTAGAAATCAAGGACTTATAATTTCACAATACAAGATTGTGAAAATGTGTAACAGGTGAGGATTTATGCTTATAGCTCGCAAAAGAAAACAACAATTTCTGATCCTAAATCTAGAGAACTTTAGCGAGGGCCAAAGCATGATCTATTTCAAAAGAAAAAATGGGTATATTGTAACCTCCACAAGAGAGAATAAATCACCTGACTGTTAGATTTATCACCGTATGGAGTGGAAGCCAGCTAACTCCTCCTACATTTTAAATCCTTATAGGCAAGTCTTATGCTTTGCAAGATAGTTAGGCTGTTATTTCTTTAGAAAAGAAACTAAATCCTTAAACTCACTTCCTAAGAGACTAGAGCATGAGTGTTATGAATTCATGACTTAATCTAATACAAATTTTATCAAATTTATTTGATTCTTTTGGACTCTTTTATTTTGACACATGCTGTAGGATTTTATATGCCTAAATGCATGAGAAATTGATTATGGGTCAAATCAGAAGAGAAAGACGTGTCTTTCCATCAAAGGCTCATACAGGTCAAACCTTTATTCTTTGGCACAGCTTGAGGCCCTCTCTTAGCAAGAGTGGAAGAATATGACATGTATGATATTATACATACAATCATCTAGTTAAGGGATTGCTAAACATTTTGTTATCTTGATTTAATTCTTATGCTTTTATGTGAGGTTATGAATTATTTTGAAGGTTTAGTTATGAGTTATTAGTTTGGGTAGAAAAATTAATTTTTATCCTAGGAGCCTAAACGTATCCAGGCCATACAATAATCACCAATCATAAATGAACTATGAAATAACATGCTTTTTTAATGCACAAGCTAAACAAAATATTAAACAATTTTATAAAGTTATCATAAAAGAATAAAAGACCGGTGAAGTAAATCAATAAAAAAGAAAATGGATAGAAGCTCTACCCTTATACAACCTGGATTACAAAAGAATAATTACAATTACATATATGAACAAATGCTATAGGGGTCTTCATTCTTCATATCTCCTCCATTTCTTCATTTTAGCTTGCTTTGGATGTCCTTGCTTCAAAGGCATCACGGGGCCTCCCAGGACAAAGCCTTCTAGCCTCTACTCATCCTAATCCCCCATATCACTAATCCTAATTCCTAATGCAAAATTACATTAAAAGAAGGAAAGTAAATCTAGCTACACCTACAAAACAAATGTTAGCTAAACACACCATACAATCCAAGCAGTTATATGAATGATTTGGACTTAGCACCCCACACATGAGTAACCAAGCCCACCAATCCTAATATTGGTTATGCTTAGGGACTAAGCAACCTGCACAATAAAAGCATTTATATTTTTATTATAGTGTCCCCTTAAGCACAACCCCTTGTAGAAAATATGATTAGGCTAATAATGGCCTAACATCCAGTCTATGAAACATACACCCTAACATCCAGTCTAAAATATTACATCATAAAACAAAAAATCCTTCACACATACACCACCCTAACTTAGCTCTATAAGTGGTGACTTAGTATTCTAATGTGTGTGCTTAAGGCTTGTGTGGTATGTCTTAATTAGCCATTAATGTTGAAGTTTTCTAAGTGTAAAAGAATTCAATTTAACATGGAATGTTGGCTTCACTTTAAGTTATTTAGTTGATTTTGTAAGTTTAAATTTGTGATTTATTTGGTTCCATAAGACCCTACACTTAACATCTAAGTGTTATAAAGAGAAGAAAGACGATAACTTTCATCCCTACCTTAAGACATTTTCTAAGGCATGTTATTATGACTTAGTTTCCTTTAGTGAATGGCTTATTACATGTTTTAATTAGTCCTAAGTTTGGGTTCACCTTAAATAAACTTATTCAATGTGAAAGGCTTCTTAAGAATAATTGGAATGAATTATTATCACATGACACATATTCATTCATTTCTTTCCATCACATGTAACATGCACATGATTAGATCCTAAGTATACCTACACATAAAATATATCTTAGCACACTTAAATGATGAATGTAATAAAATATATTTGAAGTTTATATTTTATTTAATTGGATTAATATGAATGCATGTATTTTTTAATAGAAAAAGAAGACTTCAATCCATTAGCTACATGTACACTCAAATGTATAAAAGTTTTAAGCTGGTACGGTGCCATTGTTTCGCACCAGGAGAGTGAGGTAAAGATCTCCTTAGGGCTACTTAAAGTCATGCATCCCCGGGATGTCCAGACTAATATACCCACTATTCTCATAGACATATAAATGTATACACAATTATAAGGATGAAGAGTCATGCAAAATAAGAAATTTGTTTGATTGAAATATGACTTTCTATTCATTAGTCACATTGCACATACATATGCGTAAGAGATATGAGTAGGTACGGTGCCATTGTTTCACACTAGGGGAGTGAGGTGAAGACCTCCTTAGGGCTATTTAATGCCATGCATCTCCAGGATGTCTAGACTAATATACCCCTCTTCTTATCTACATATGAATATACAATTAACCATAAGAAGAAGAAGTCATGCAAAAATGTTGTGTTTGATTCGATCATATGATTTACATATGTGATATGAAATTTTTTCTAAGCTTTAGCATGGACATACATAGGAATGGATTTGGATAAATGTTGTGTTCTTTTCAAATGAACTATACATTTGTAAATCCTATGTAATCCCATGCAAAGTAAAGAGAGAAGACTTCATACCACGTATCTTAGATAACAAACACATGCAAACTCATAAATGTTTCATAATTAGCATCACTCCATATATTATAAATGATATATACACTTTTGAAAGTAATTTTTGATTTAATAGTGATAATAGCCACGTTTATTTTTAATTTAAGTCAACACATGCAATTTGGCATAAAAGAAATCATTTTATTTAATTAATTTTTGAAAGAGATGAATGCATGATCATATATAACAAACATCATTTAATATGATTGGAAAGAAATAAAAGAATATAAGCACATGATTTCATTCAATCCAATTAAATCCTAAGGGCAATCATATTAAATAGGATCATTTAAAATAAACTAAATCTTCTTAATGTCATTCTGATTCCATGTTTGATTTGATTTAAGAAATATAAATGTGGTTTGTTAATCCTATTCCATGCCCCATGTTCATGATTTAATTTGGTTTAATAAGAAATATTAAGTTAATTTTATGAATTAATTAAGTTGGATCCTTAATTAAATCAATTAATTACTCTTACCTATGCTTCTTTAATTTGATTAACCACTTAATTATAAGCCATAAATGACATGAACATGTGAGGAAAGAAAATTGTGATGCTCCCAAAGAAAATAATGCAATTGGCTTAAAATTAATGATTAATTAAGTTAAAGAGTCTAATTAAGTACTTTTATGATTCTACCATACTTATGGGTTAATCATAATTTCTTTAAAGGGTATTTATGTTGTTAAACACATAACGGGGAACTCTTAATTTGATTGTTTATATTTGGCATTTGATTTGATTTGATTTATTTGAATGAATTAGTTGAATTGATTTGATTTGATTAGTGTTTGCAACATTTGTTTTGTATTTATTTACTTTCATGCAATTTGGTTGATTAATTTCTAATTAGATGTTTTGATTCAATTAAATTTTGATAATTCAATATCCTTTTAAATTTATTTAATTTAATTTATTTTGATTGATGAATTTTAGATTAGATATTTTGACTTAATTAAATTTTGATAATTCAATATCCTTTCAAATTAATAGCTAATTCTTTTTCTTTGATTATGGTTATGTGATTTAATTTTGTGTTTATTTGATTTGATTATGGTTCATTTATTTGTAGTTTGATTGGATTAGATTAATTGAGATTTTATTTTGATTTTAATTGAGTTTGATTCTTTATAATTAGAATTTTATTTTTAATCTCATTCACTTGTCATGCTTATCAAAGTTTGGTTTGCATTTTGATTTCATACATTGGATAGTTAATTAGTTTATCTTATTTAAGTAGGTTGAACGAGATTTGATTTGATTACATATTAAATTTATGATAGTCTTTCTGAATTTAATTTAATTTGATTTGATTTAGATTATTTGTTTGTTGAAACTTTTAATTTGATTTCATGTTTGTTTAAATTAATGATTTGATAAGTTAGGTTTGATTGGAGGTTTAATTGTCATTTAATTATCATTTAATTGTGATTCAATTGAGTTTAGATTTATGTTTGATTAAGGTTAGGTTTAATAAGATTAACTTGATTAAATAATTAGTTTAATTAAGAGGTGTGATTGATTAAGAATTTAATTGAGTACTTTCATAACCTTCTATGGTGAATTTTTTTTATTCTTATCTTCATCTAAAAATGAGATGAGTTAAATGAAGATAAAAATAAAACTCTTCTTTGTTGGACACCACGTAGATCCACAGATGTTCTTATTAGGGTGATCGGGTACGATATTTAGGAATGATGTACTATTTTGTGAGATATAAGTCACCATCCTACAATGGACCTAATCACATTAATAAGGACTCCTAAGGATAATGGGTCTCCGGATGTTCCAGAGATTCTTCCCCTACTTTACAAAAAAGTAAAGTAGTGTTTATTTTAAATCGGTTTCATTAAGTTCCTTATGGAGGAAAGCCCTCATAGTCAATTACATCTTAAGGAATGAGATTCTTTAATAATACTCTCGATTAAGGTAAATAATTTTGTTGTCTCCAAAGATATTAAAGATAGGACTATCAAATAATTGGTTTATTTTTGTAAGAAAGTGGGATTGATCAAGAGGAGGAGTTATTATCGAAACCAAAGGAATATAAGTAGGGGATGCTTATGATACTAGGAAGCCTAGTAAGTTTCCCAAACTTTCCTATTGTTGGGATTTATATTTTTGAATTTGAAGAGAATTATTTATTTAAGTTGAATTTTTATTAGAAATCTAGGACTTACAATTCCATGATATAAGATCATGGAGATGCCTAAGAGGTAAGGATTTATGCTTGTAGCTTACTGTGGAGAAAATTTTCTACAAGGGGGAGACGCCTTCCAAATCTGTTGGTGAGAAATGGAAGGAGGCAACACCTATATAGAAATTCATCTTGGTAAGATGCCACACAGATCCGCAAATATACTTATTCAGATGATCGGATACGTCATTAAGGAAATAGTGTACTATCTCAAAAGACAGAAGTCACTACCCTTTAATAGAACTAATCATCTCAATAAGGATCCTCAAGATGATGGGTCTGCATATGTACTAGAGATTCTTCCTCTACTTTACATGGAAAAGTAAAGCAGGGTTAATTTTAAATGGGTTCATTAAGTTCTCTGCAGGGCCAAGCCCCCATAGTTAGTTACATCCTAAAGGACAAGATCACTTAGGAAAACTCTCGATTAAGGTAAATGATCATTATCTCTAAAGATTTAAATAGGAAGGACTATCAATCAAATAGTTTATATTTTTGAAGATCAAATGGGATTGATCAAAGAGAGAGTTATTATTGAGCCAAAATGGAAAATAAGTAAGAGATGCTCACGATACTAGGAAACTTAGCGAGCATCTCAGACTATCCTATAGTTGGGCTTTACATTTTAGAAATTGATTTAGTTTGTTTGAGTTGTATTTTTCATTAGAATTTTAGGACTTAAGATTCCTTAACATAAGATTAAGGAAATTCCTAAGAGGTGAGGAATTATGCTTATGGGAGATGGGAGAAGCAACCTGGAATCTAGAGAATAAGGCCAAAAGCTAATTAAGGCAAAAATGGGTAATTGGTTTGCCTCACAAGAGGGACAAACCACTGGACTTGGCAGTGAGTGGCCAACTAACTCCTCCTATGATTTTAAATACATGTAGGCAAGTATTTATGCTTATGCAAGATAGCTAGGCTATTATTATTTAGAAAGAGATTAAGTCCTTAAACTCACTCCCTAAAGAGACTAGATCATGTAAAGGGACATGCTTCAAATGACCTAAATCTAATGTAATTAAAATTTCATTTCATTTTCATTTTTGGACAATCATTTTGACTCAGGCTAATAGGAGTTTTATGACAAATGCATGAGAAATCAGATTGTTGGCCAAAATTAGCAAGAAGGGAGGAGATGAGTTTCCACTACGACCCTCAAAGGTCAAGACAAGTTCTCTGGAAAAGGTGGAAGCCCTCCAATCAAGATTAAATTAAGATGCATTTGTGCATGATATTATAAAGAAATTCTCAACTAGCTAAGGGGTTGCTAATTCCTTTATCTTGATTTTAATCCTAAGCTTTAGGTGAGATTATGAGTTGTTTAATTTTAATTTGAGTTGTTAAGTTGGGTAAAAGATTTATTTTTCCCTAAAGAATCTAATCCACTACTAGGCCATACATAAAGCAAGGAAGAAACTAGAAAAATTATGCCACTTAATGTAAAAGCTAAACAAATCATCAATCAATTTATAAAGCTAATTACAAAAAGAATAAATGTACATTTATGGTTGGACACGACCGCAAAAACTAAAAAATATCAAATGTGGGTAGTCGAGCTCTACCCTTATACAACCCGGATTACAAATGTATTAAATTATAATTTAAGAAAAGGAATTATTTCTTATGGGGGGTCTTCAAACTTTATTCTTCTTTCTTCTTTCTTCTTTTTTTTCTTCTTTTGTTCTTTCTTCTTTTGGTTCCTCCTTTGGATGGTTGGAAGGTGGATGCTCCAAGGCTTCACGTGGTGCATAAGATAGGATCTTATGACCAATGTTCATCCTAATCCCCATAACAAATCATTGCAAAATCCAACTTATACAAATTTTCTCATGAAAAGGAAAAGAGAAATCTAACTAACACCTGCAAAACAAAGGTTAGCTAAATCACACCACACAAATATCAAGCATGTATATTGGACTTATCACCCCACACATGGGTGACTAAGTCCACATGGATTATGCTTAGGGTATAAAGCAAGTAAAAATATTTATATTTTTATTTATGATAGTAGCACAATCCACTAAAAAAAATAGTTAGACTAAGAGCATACCATTCATTCTATGTGCATACACCCTAACATCTAAAACATATATCAACACAAAACATAACATCAAAGACCAACCTAACCTAAGGCTAGAAGTGGTGACTTAGGCTAATGTGTGCTTTGAAGGCTTGTATGCTTAGCTATGGCTTTAGGTTTAAATTTTTTAAGTGTGAAGAACATGCTCAACTTAGAGGAGGGTTTCATTTAAGTTGTTTAAGTGTTTTGGGTTAATTTTATTTCATGTTTTAATTTAGTTTAGGTGAAACCTACAATTAATTACTAAGTTATGAAGAGAGGGAAAGAGAAGAGAACTTCTCTTTCCTTCCCTAACCTTAAGTAATTTTCTAAAGTAGTTTCATGTTTTAGTGTCATTTAGGTGAATGTTTTGATTACATATTTTAATCAATCCTAAGTTTAGACAAACTCTAAACAAACCTATTCAAAAAGAAAAGCATTTTAAGATTAAATAAAATTAATCAAAATTCACATAACACACATTACTTCATTTTTTTTCCCAACATATATATAGCATGCATATGGATGGACCATAAATATATCTATACATGAAAATGTGAGTATTTAACACACTTTATGATACATGCTAAGTAATCCATTTAAGAAAATTTACAAGTTGAATATGCATGATTTTTCTTAAGTAGAAAAGGTTTTCCTTATCCAAAATTTCACATACATACATGAGAGTAAGAAAGGCATAAGTGAGTACCATTGTTAGCCAGGAGGTGTAAAGACCTACTACTTAGGGATACTTAAAGCCTCACAACCTCGGGGTTGTCTAGACTAATATACCACTTTCCTTAAGTATAAACATGTATATAAAAGAAATGAAATGGAAAAAAAGGATTATGCAAAAATTATTTAATATATTTGTTTTGTTTATGAAATTTATGTATGTAAGTGTAGGTAAACATTCTTAGATGGTAGCATAGGAATGAATAGGATATGAAATCAGGTGAGCATTACATCCTTTTTAAATGAACCTTATATCTCACAAGAATTCCTATTCAAAACTATGCCAACATAGGAAAGAAAGGAAACCTATACTAAGCATACATTTATAATATTTTACATGCAAGCTTATAATTAAGATATGAATAGCACACTTTTAGATTTTGTGTTTGGTTTATGTATTTTGAAAATAATTTGAATTTAGTAGTTATAATAGACATTCATTTTTTACTTTAGCCAACACAAGCACATTTGACATAAACTAAACAATTTTCATTTTAAAATTTGAAACATGAAATTATGAATGCATGAATCATATGGCATACAACTTAACATGTTGGGAAAGATCCAAATTAATGAAAAAATGTAAACAAACTACTTGAATCCTAAAGACAATCGTATAGAATAAAAATATTTAGAATAAATCAAAGTGAATTTCAAAATGATTTTTGTTTAGTTTGAAGTTTGATTTAATTTTAAAAAGGTGAGATGAGTTTCAATTCCTAACCCATTCCCACATGTGTTTTGTATTTTTTCTTAATTTTTAGATAATTAAATCCATTTTTAAACATTGATTAGGTTAAGGTATAAATTAAATGGCTTAGTTAACTCTTACCTACACCACCTTAGAAAAATTAACTAAGTAATTATGAGCCAATGAAAAGGCCTAATGTAATTTGGATCACAATTAAAAGTTAATTAAGCTAAGGGGTTTAGCTTAAGTACTTTCAAAACACCCTTTCATACTTATGAAAGGGGTTTTAATGTCCTTAATTGAACTTAGGCTATTAAACACTGAAGCATCTACCCAAGGTAGATTAATTAAGTTCTGGAACTTTTATAATTTTTGAAAATTGATTAAGGGATAATTAATGAATTAACCCTTAATTAAGGAGATTAAGGAGAGAAGAGTTTAGGGAATAGCTTGGAAATGCCCCAAAATTATTCCATAAACCCCTACTCACGGATGACCTTAATCAAACCCTAATCATAGGGTAAATCCACTAATCACACCTAATTATGCTTAATTACATGAAAGATTAGGGAATGAAAGAAATTTCCATAATTGATCCCTCAATAAATCTCAAGAATATTAGGGGAGGTAGAGGTCATCCCCTAAAATGAACCTAAAAATTTTAGATCAATTGATTACCTATTTAAAGGATAATTAGCTAATTAAGATTTCCAAAGAAACCCAAATTAAGAGAATGGTGCAATTGAAAATCCTTTGAAACCATTTTTAAAATATTCTAGATGAAATTATCTTTCCATTGCATTTCTCCTTTTATTTTTCTGATTTTTTATGAAGAGTTATGAATTTTAGAAGTTCTATGGATTAATTTGGAATTAATTAGGCATTTAACTAATCCTTAATCTGCTCACGCATGACGCATGGTGGCGGCGGTCGCTTTACACATCATGCCGTGATGGGGTGACTTAAATGTCACATCCCAAATGGCAGTGGCGGCGCACGCGCTAATATCCTCGGCCGTCTGACCAAAGATTAGACGGCTAAAGATTCACCCACGGTTTTAAAAGGATGATGGATTTACTAAATATGCTAAATAATCTCAACCTTCAATCTAAAATGCAAGGATGGATGGCTGAGATGAGCCAAGTTCTTCCTGATCAATGGACCGTCCATGATCAAGGGAAGATCAGCATAGCATGGATCATACAAAATCAACCCACACCATCTAATTACCAACCTATCCAAATGGATTTTCTCATGCCATGAATATTTCTTTCACAAAGGACCAACATCAAGCTAAGTGGTCAAAAAAATCCTCTCATGGGAGATCGATGAGGTAGCTTCTAGTGGAGATGAAGCCCCTTTGAAATTCTAGGCCTTGAGGTTGAGTGATCGATGGACCAACACCACTTGAGCTTCCTTTGATTGAATTGATCTCTCCTTGCTGGGAACTTCAATGTGAGCTTGGGTGAGCTGACATTGGTCCTTAGATGAAGTGTAGAAGGAATTTGGAGGAAATCAAGTGTAGAGTTGGCTAATGGATTGAGCTCCCTATTTTGCATTGTGTAAAATCGAGAAAGAATTCAAATCCTCTAAGAAGCTTAGGAATGCTCTCAGGTGCTAAGGTTCCTAGGCTCAATCGACAGTGAATGAATTTCATTGAATTAGGGGAGTATATCTCCCCCCATGAAATCGATGGTCGACATGTTGCCATTTTGATCCAATTGACCAGATTGGGAGGTTGTTTTGATATTTCTGCACATGGTCATTTTGATCCAGTGGATTGCCAACCTCCCATGTGCTTGAATTTGAGCTTAGGAGGAATTTGAAAATTAATTTCAAATATGGTGGGTTTGGTCTATGGCCAAATGGGTTGACCCAAACCCATTGGGTTGGGTGCACCACTCATCTAAGTCCCTTGAGCTTTTAGGAAAGCCTCAAGTGATTGTGAAGAGGGTATGACCAAAATACCCAGGCCAAAATTTGTTCTATAGGGGTAAAATGGTCATTTTACTATTTTTCACTTTGGACATGTTGGGTATGTGGAGAAACTAGGTTTGGCCAAGTTTCATTGGATTTGGAATCCATTTGATAGGTTTGGCTCATGTTGACCCATTTAGGTCAAAATGGGTCAACTTGGGTCAAGTTGACCAATTAGTCAAATTGGGTCAAACCAAGGGTTGGGTCAAGTTCATATGACCATTTGAAATGTTTTGGTGCCTTTGGTTTGATTCAATTTGGTATAGATTTGGTTTTGGCTCATATGACTTCATTTAGGTCAAATGGGTCAAGTTGACCTATTTGACCCATTTGACCTATTTGAGGTAGGTCAAGGGTAGGTTTAGGTTAGTTAGTCATATGGAGTGGATTGGTATCTTTATTTCCAATCAATTTGGGTTAAGTTCAATTTTGGCTCAACATGACCCCTTTGGGTCATGTTGGGTCTAAGTCAGTGGGCTAGGTTGGGTCTAGTTGGCCAATTGAGGCTTTGGTCAAGTTCACAAGTGATTTGGAATGAGCTTAACCCATTGGTTTGGATCAATTTGGCTTAGATCAAGTTTTGACACATTTTGGCCTTTAGGTCAAAATGGGTCAACTTGGGTCAAGTGGCCAATTGGGCTAGGTTAGGCTCAAATGTTGGCTTGCTCAAGTTCAAACATAGGTCATGAGTGAACTTAGATCAATGGTTTCAAACAATTTGGCCTATGGTGGAATTTGGCTATGTTAGGTTTCATTTTAGGTTAAGTGTTGACTTGGTCAACCCTAGGTTTGACTTGGTTTGACCCAATTTGATTGATTGATCATCCCATGATGATTGTTGATCATGATGAGAGGTATATGAGTTTGGTTCAATCCAATTTGGTTAGGATCAAAGTTGGCTCATAAGGGTACTTTAGGTCACTTTGGGTCAAGTGAGCCTAAGTGGGTCAAATGGCTTGGTCAAAGCTTGATTTGAAGTTGATTGATCTTGTATATGGACTTATGATTGAAATATAAATCCATTTACAAGTGGTTTGAAGTCAAATGGTTTTGATCCATTTGAAAATTTCATATTCAAAGGAAGAAATATGAAGGGGTTTTGGGTTTGATTTTTGATTTGGTTTTGATTTTGATTGAAGTTTGGATTTATATGAGCTCATGATTGTTGATTGAACCATGAGAGAAAATCAAGAGTTTGGCTTGATTTGAAATTGATTTGGCTAAGTTCAAGATTTTTTGAAAGGCTTAGATTTTTTTAGTGGATTTGAGTTTGATTTTTGGAGTGGTTTTGATTGTTTGAATTTATATTTCATTTATATATGTGAATATAAAGGAGAATATAAATTGATCACGAGAAAATTTCAAGAATTTGAAGTGCTTTAATCATGATTCGGGTTAAATCCATTAAAGGGAATTTAAAGGATTTAAAGAAATTTTTAATTTGAAATTTAATATTTGAATTGGATTTGATTGATTTATATTTATATTTCATTTATATATGAGAATATAAATGAGAATACAAATAATTTTGAGAAAATCCCATGAAGTTTGAATAGGTTTTGATCAAAGTTTAGGTTAAATCCATTAATGAAAATTAAGGGATTTAAGGAATTTCAAGATTTTAAATTTGGAATTTAATTTTTTGCCTTTGATTTGATTGATTTATATTTATATTTCATTTATATGATGAATATAAATAAGTTTTGAAAATCCCATGAATTTGAATAGGTTTGATCAAGGTTTAGTTGATTTTGGCTAAGTCCTTTAATGGAAAATTAAAAGGAATTAAGAAAATTTTCATGAATTGATTTGGAATTTTGAATTTGATTTGATGGGTTTGAATTATATTTTATTTATAAATATGAATATAAATGAGAATATAAATGGATCATGAGAAAATCTCAAAGATTTGAATAGGTTTTGATCATGATTTTGGCTAAGTCCTTAAGAAAGGGTTAAGGACTTAGAAATTTGAACTTAGGAATTTTTTGATTTTGATCATGGGTTTCAATCAAAATTTCAATCATGGATTTGAATCATGGAATTGATTTGAGTTTGGAGAAAATCAAATAGAATTGATTTGGAGTTTGACTTGAAGAAGAAGGAAAGTGAGGAATGGTTTAAGCTAAGGGTAGGATTTTTCCTAACACCCCAAGGCATGTATTCCACATGGCTAACTCTTCTAAGTCTTGGGCTAGGGTCCACCTAATCACTAGATGTGTCTTAAGACTAAGGAACTCTTAAAGTCTAAGAGGAATCTATATCTAAGATGGAGGTGTTGAGAGCTCATTCTAAAATGAGGTCAACAAAGGCAATAGGTGTGTGTGATGACAAGGAACACGCACATTGGTGTTGATCAAATGATCAACAACACCAGAAGATCACAAGCACTAATAGAAAATAATCTATCCCCCAAGGAAAAGAAAGAATCGAGCTTAGTGCAATGTGGCTCTACTTATGTCCAAGACATAAGAGAGGGAAGAAATCCACTAAGGGATAGAGTGTGAACCTTCCACTAGGAAGCAGTTCAAGTCATCTAAGGAGATGAAAGGTTTGATTTGATTTGAATCTCACTAAGGAGAGATCTCCACCAGAGGGTTGAATTTGTTTTTAATTTTGTTAGGTTTGAATTTTTAGATGAACCATGTTGGTTTGCAATGGTTATTGAATAAGCCATGGCTAAGACCTAACTCAGATTTACCAATCCAAAGGGTAGTCTACTAAACACATAGTAGGGAGCCAACAAAGGGATGCCTTTTTGGTATCATACTTGAAGAAAGCGTAGTAGACTTACATCCTCCAAGTAAGGACCAGTTGTTGGGTAATCTAGCAAGAAGCAGATTGAACCCAACCTAAGGCTATTGAGTGAATGCCGGGGACTTAGATTCAATAGTCAAGATTGATTTCATTTTTATTTTTTTTGTTTTTTGATTATGATGGATCCCATAGGTTTGCGATGAACTGCAGAGTAGGGCCATGGAGCCTAGATAACTTCAGATTTTACCAATTCAAAGGTAGTCTACCAACAAGGTAAGTATCCAAGGAGAAATGCCTTTGGTACAATGGTCAAGTCTTAAGAAGAAAGCATGGACTCACATCTTAGAAAAAAAGGAACCATTAGGGTGATCAATTGCTTTGGGGAACAAATCAACGACCTAGGGGTTGACTATTGAGTGAATGCCACGGGGACTTAATCACTCAAGAATAGTCAAGATTAATTTCATTTTAGATTTTTTTTATGGATTCCATGGTTTGATGGATCACTAGAAGGAGCTTATAGAAGCCTAGACCTATCTCAGATTTACTAAACCAAGGGAGTAGCTTCCCGGTCAATGAGAGAACTATTCAACCAAAGGAGTGCCTTTTAGTTTGCAATGATCAATTGAAGAAAGCTGGGGACTCACATCTTAGAAAGACCAGGGTGATGGTTGCTTTGGGCAATAAATCGAACCTAGGGCTGCGTTGGTTTTGACAATCATGCTAGAAAGAATGCGTCATAGTCTTACATCTTTCAAAGATAATGGCTCGGGTAACTGCTTGTGGTAAAATAGATTGAACCCAACTAAGGATGACTATGAGTGACCGATTTATCTCAACTCAGTAGTGCAATTCTATAGGGAGTTCTCACTACTAAGATAGGATGCTAGTTTGGGAAGAGAAGGGGCCCTTTGGGGCTTGAATTCTAATCACAAGTGAATTTTTTATTTTGTTTAGTTGTTTGGTTTATTTATCATGGACCTATTAGTTTTGAGGGATCAAAGCAGAAGGAGCTTATATCGGCTATACATATCTCGATTTCTTGAACAAGGAAAATCACACATCCAGAACAAATTTTCCAAAACAGGGGTGGCTACTAGGAGAAATGTCCAATCCAAAAGTAACTGTAATGTCTAAATGGGTTGAGGACTTGATCCAAATAGTGCCCATAGGGGATGGGCATGGGCTTAATCCAACACCAGAAATGACAAGGCTAGTCATATAATCAATAGGTATTTGGTGTCCAACTTAAGGAGAAAGCACGGGGACTCATATCTTCCAAGAGTGGTGTACTCAATGGGTGAGTCACTATCAATATAACGAACATCAACCAACCTGGGTGCATCATTTGCAACAATAGGAAGAAAGCTGGGGACTCACATCCTCTATGGCGAGATTTGGGATAGTCTCTTATCGACGGTGCTATCCGACCTAGGGGATTATGAATGCCACTGGGGACTTATATCTGTGCAAAAGTAGTCAAGAGGAAAGGAGCCTCTAGGGGACTTATCCTAAGCCTCAAATATACTCAACATGATGGCTAGTTCAAGGATAAAACATGGGGACTCACATCTTCTTAAACAAAGTCAATATGAGGAAGCTTACTGGCTGGGCTATGAAGCATACCATACTAACAAAGTGCTCATTGGTTTACAATGACCAAGTTATGAAGAAAGCAGGGACTGGCATCCTTCAACAAATGACCACTAGGGTGACATCTAGTGAGGTAGCATGTAGACGACCTAGAGCACTAATGAGTGAGTCATAGGGGCTTGCTCCACATCAAAATAACGAGATAAAGATTTGTGTTTATTGTGCATGTGTTAAAAGGAATAGGATGCCTCAGGGGACTCTTTTACCTTAAAACACCTGGGGAATATGAAATGATGCCATGGATGGACAAGAATTCCCTAAGAAAGGATGCCTCTTGGGTTCTCTCACACCTAACTTAGTTATGCTAATCAAAATAGGATGCCTCTGGGTTCTCTTACACCTATTCTAAAGCATTGAGATGTTTGTGTTGTGAAAGAGGGATAGGATGCCTGGGGACTCTTACACCCCTAAACATCGATTCAGATAAGCAAACAACACTTGAAAGAGAAGATTTGATGAATGGAATCAAATTTTATTCTTTTTTATTAATGATTATTTTCAAATAAGTTTTATTTCATGGGTAATATTTCTTTAGATAGAGCCCATTAATTGGAAGCATCGGGTGTTCCCCTTTATCAATAATAAGATCCTCCTTGGTAGGCCTTCTCTATGACATAGGGGCCTTCCCAAGTGGGTTCAAACTTGCCTCCCATCTTTTGATGGGCAATAATTGGTCTCCTTAGGACTAACACAAGTTCTCCTACTCAAAAAGACCTAGGGTGGACCAGCTTGTTGTGAGCTTGAATCATTTGGCCTTGTACAACTCGAGGTTTTAGCTCATGGTGACCTCCTCCAAACCTTGAGCTCTTCTAACCACAACTTTGCATTATGCTTTAGTGATCTTGTTACCCAATGCTATCCTTAGTGATGGGAGTTGAACTTCTAAGGAAGAAACGACTTATACACTAAGGAAAATGGGGTAGACTGAGTTGGAGTCTGATATGTGGTGTAATAGGCCCACAAGGCTTCAACCAACTGCTCATTCCACCATCATTTATTGTACATCAAGAGTCTTCTTCAGTATCTGGATGAGAGTTTTGTTGAATTCTTCTACTAAGCCATTAGCTCAAGGGTAGTAGATGGTGGAGTATCTCCAATCTATACCGTGTCTTCTAGCAAATCTGTTGATCTTCATGCTTTTGAATGCAGTACCATTATCAGATATAATTCATCGAAGCACACCAAACCTATATATGATATGGTTCTTAAAAGCACAGCATGTGACCTCTCTGAGTGGGATGGCTTCCGCCCACTTGGAAAAGTAGTCGGTGGCAGCTAAGATGAATCGATGCCCCTTGGAAGAAGGAGGATCGATTGGACCTATAATGTTGGTACCCCAACACTCAAATGGCCATGAAGCCAAAGTAGGGTGTAGAATGTTGGGTGGTTGGTGGAGGACCACACCGTGCACCTGACACTAATGGCATCTCTAGCTATATCCATGCGTTGATCATGAAGGCCAGTATAAAGCTTTTGATCCATTCATCCCAGACAGCGTACAATCCATGGAACCAAATATCCATTTAAAGACATAAAGATCTAAAGATTTATCTTGAGGTAGTTTCAAGTAATCTATGAATGGTTGCCTCAATCTGCTCCTTGTCCATTTTGGCAATAACCTCCCCTTCAAAGAAAGTCTCGATGAGTTCAAATCAATAAGGGATAAGACTTGTCTATTTTGGACCCTTATTGAAATGGACTCATCTTCCACTCTCTTTGGCAAGTTTGGCCAAAGCATCTACATTCTCTACTCGAGAACCTTGTAGATGGTGACTTCAAAATCAGGCCCACTTCATGGTATACTCGGTAATGATGAAGCTTGGGTTTGAGAACAGGTAGGACCGACAATCGGTTGATGACCAGAATCCCCAAAGATGTTGATGCTCTTGACATTGATAGTGATGGCTAACTCCAAACTAGCAATCAAAGCCTCATACTCGACTTCATTGTTGGTGCAGGGGTTGGAAAGATAGTATGAGAATTTCATCACATTACGGTTTGGAGTTAAAAGAACTATTCCTACCCCTGTCTCTCATGGGAGAATAGATCGTGGTGCTTCACCTTTAAGAAAATAAGAAGCACCATCAAAATACATCTCCCATCAGCAATTTTTGGCCTCCCATAAGTGTATGATTTGTTCATTAGGGAGATCATCACTAAGAAAATCGCCGAAGTGGTGTCTTCTAAGAAATCCTAGTGCCGACCTTTTCGCATGGAGGTACAAATGATGATATCAAAAGAGTATCATGGACCAATGAGCAAATGTCCGAAAGCATTGTTGAGGTCATGAGGTACTATGGATTGGTTCGGAGATCAAGTTCACCTTATGAGAAAGCATGTAGTGTAGTAGAGATGCAAAGATCAAAGCTAGGCAATGTTTCTCAATAGGTGGATAGTTTGCTTGAGGATCGGATGATGAGGTAGTAGAGAGCACTTTCCTTCCCTCATCATTGGCTTGGCCAATAGAGATCGAGAGAGTCATCCAATGCGGCGGTGTAAAGGATCAATGGCCCGATAGGGTGCTAGAACTGGCGCTTCACCAAGTATCTTTGATGTCTTGAAATGTGCTAGCACTTGTCATCCCACTTGAACTTGGCATCCTTTTGACAAGTCGAATGGCTTGCATCTCCCGATAAGTTTGAGATAAAGCATCTTAGATGCCATCATCCTTGAAAGGATCACGAGTTGAGTTAAACTCTTAGAGGTGGCATTTCTAAGATAGCTTTAATCTTTTAGGATCTATTTCTATTCCCGATGTCAAACAACAAACCCAAGAATTTCCACAAGTGACTCAATGCACACTTGGGATTCATTTTGAGGTTATATTCTTAACCATTCAAAACTACTCTCAAGTCAAGAGGTGGTCTTCCTTTTTCTGCTCTTGACTAGATCATCAACATAGCACTCAACGATGATGGATGAGTTCATTGAAGATCTGAGTCATGGCTTGGTATGTAGCACCACATTTTAAGGCGAAAGGCATGACCCATAACAGAAGATTATCGTTGAAAGCGGTGTTTCTTTCATCTTCAGAGACATCTTGATTTGGTTATAGCGGATGACCCATCCATGAAAATAGACGCATGAGATGATGTCCACCATTAATTCTAGTATAGGAAGAGGAAACTCATCCTTAGGACATGCCTTATTTAAGTCCCTAAAATTGGGCAAATGTGATTTGGCCATTCTTCTTCTTAACGATGACACTAGTTAACTAGGTAGGATATTTTTCTTCCCTGATGAAACCAGCATCGATCAGTTTCTTAACTTGAAAAATGACAAGTTGTTCAATTTATAATCGCATGCGTCTAGGAGCTTACTTAATAGGGGTAACATTAGGATCTATTGCTAGCTTGTGGAACCGCTACATCAAGAGCTAATCTAGGCATTTCTTCATAACTCCATGCAAAGCAGTCTTTAAACTCAGTCAATAGCCTAACTAAGTCATTGGTTTCTTCTTCATTTAGCAATGCGATATATGTTGAGGATTTTCTTACTCCAGGTTGATTTCTTTAAGCTTGTCGATTGTTGAATGAATCTCCTCTTCAAATTCTAGCAGTGCATCTTTGGCTAGGAGAACATCTAGATCATCTGAAGTATCTAAACACACATTCTCATAAGAGTTGGGGGTGTGTGAGAAGTACCTATCAGATTCCAAATGGTTGGTAATAACTAGGCAATAATCTTCATCATCGACCGGACCCTTACTAAATCTAGTATTTGATTGTGCTTCCACTGCTTGTTATTCCATATTTTTCAAAATATTCTAACTTGGACCATGTGTGAGGAACTAAACCTTTTGTATAAGATTTTGAACACAAGGTGAGTAAAAGTCAAAAGGTAATTCCATTAATTCTTTAAAGTATCTTTCAAGTCCAACATCCTCACGGACTTGAGGATGATGAACCCAAAAGAACTCTTGCTTTGTGTCACTTTAAGACTTAGGACTTCCTTTAACCTTCAACTTTCTAGATGTAAGTGAGGTAAGAGCTAAGGTTCTATTGCTAATAGTTTCACATAAACTAGATTGAATACTTTGCTTTTTCTTGGAGGCCTGGTCTTCTGCTAGATCAAAAGTCACCTCCAATGGAACCCTGAGGGGTTGGTATACTAATCACATTAGACTCATCCTCAGGTTGGATTCCAAGTCTATGTGAATAGTAGGGTACTCCATGAATTGGAACACGATCTCTATTGGTGAAGGCCAACTAGGGGTCTCCCACCTCTAGACGCCTCTGTTTACGCCTCACTCTACGGTGGAGGTTGAGCCATCCATATGTCCATATGATGGAATGAACTGTGGGTGGAATGTGATATGGATCTCTTCTTCAATTCCCCTTTCTTGTTCACTTGGACTTTACTTTTTTTTCTTTTCATTTTCTTTTATCTTTCCTTTTGCTTCATTTTCTTTTGCTTTTGTATTTGCATTAGAATTTTGTCCAAGTTCATGAGAAAGGGTGTTTTGAGGAAGATACTAGGTCGCATCCTCATAAATCTCAACCTCTCTAACTAAAAATGGCTTTTCATCCCTATTGACACGGTACTCAATTCTTTTTTGAAATTAATGCACTAATGAAGAGAGAATGGAATGATCTTGTTCTGATGTATTGAAGGCCTACCAAGCAAAGTAGTGAATGAAGTAATCAAATTAATGATGAAGAACTTGGCTTCAGTCTTCTAGTCACCGATCTCCAATAGCAACACTATGGAACCTAAAGCCGGCTCACCTTGATTATTAAATTCTCTCAACATCATCTTATCTTCTCGAAGAGTAGATATGTCGATCTTCAAATAGGCAAGGGTCTTTAGACTCATAATGTTCTTGATGCACGAATCCATGAGAACCACGGTGAGGAACTTCCATGTCATTTATAATGTATAGGGGACGTTGTGCTCAAGTCCCCAATAAAAGGTCTTCATCTATGAAGGTGATCCCTTGGGCTTCTTTTGCATAATGCTTCCTCACCTATAGCTCTGAGCTAAGCATATTTAGATCAAGGAGGGCCTTGATTAGTGATTCTCATCTCTTTGGATAAGACAAGGGCATCATATATGCTTAGCTTAGATGAAACTTTCTTAGATGAGAAAGGACATAGTCCACCTTCTGATCTTCCAAGCATATCCAAGGGTGGAGCATCGTGGAAGGGCTTCTCAATCTTATACCAATGACTTGTTTCCCTCTATCTTGAGGTGTTGCCTAGGAGGTAGAACCTTGCACTATGAGGTTGACTTCGTATATCTGGAGGTGGTGATGGCAAGTTCTACACTTGAGGCTCACCTACAACTTCTCCTATGGGACTCAAATCGATGATTCCAAGTCTATCTCAAGAGGTGAACCCAGAGTATTATTGAGTTGAAAGTCAACTCTAAATCGAAAGAGGAAGATCATATTATAGTTAATTAGACTTGAAGAGTTATCGTTAGGAATAGAAGAAGACAACTCATCGGAAGACACATTGATGTAATTCAAATCGCTTTATTCTTCAATTTCTTGGAAGTATTTGAGGTACAAAGTAGAAGTCAAGTAGAGTGAGTGGAGTAAGGATTTGATGCCCTTATCCCGATACAAGAGTTCTACTAGAAGAAATAATAAGAGTTAAATGAAATGGTAGAATTAGGTGTGGAAATGTAATTGAATCTGGAGTCATGAACTTCTCGGTGCTAGCTTCTGGCTGCTCCCACTTTCCTAGAGTTGGCTTCTTGCAAACCTTCTTTTGTTGGAGGTTTTTGCAGAAAGCTTTTTCTTAGAGGTTTTAGACAAAGATGTCCCAACCTTTGGTTTTGGTAGGATCACTTTGTTAATGGAATAAGAAGGTTGTTCCTTTGGGATGACTTTGATCTTGAAACTGTTCAAGTCATTGAATGTAAAGAAATCATCCAAAATGTGGCCTAGCATACGGTGGTAAGGACAAAAGTTTGGATCATGACTTTTGCATACTTCTTCCATTCTCCTAGGCTCTGGTAGCTGAAAATCAAGTTTCTTTAAGAGATTCTTAAAGATTTTCTTGATTACCTCCCTCTTAAAAGAATAAGGTTTATTTAACTTATCTAAAAGAGTAGGTGGACCATAGTTACATGGCGACGGATATGCATGCTATTGCTACTGTTGGTATGGCTGAGGTGGTGGCTGTGTTGGCCATGGAGGCTGTGGTGGAGGCTAGTATGGTTGCCTTGGTGGTGGCAAAGGAGGTGGAGGCTGCTGAGGTTGTGGTCTCTCAAACTACTCTTTAACTAGCTGCTTCCCCTTATCAATCGCTACTACTGCTCTAGGTTTCTTCACATAAATCTTTTGGAATTTTTTCTTGGGCAACTGATATGGAAAAGGCAACTATTTGGCCTCTCCTTATAGACTAGTCACCTTGTGGATTAGCTTCTCAAATGTCTTTATGGTGAAGCCCTTAAGCATGAAGGAAATCGGGCCATGGATATTCTTCAAGAGAATCTCAATGACATGATGTTCAGATAGCTACGATTCACACTTCATACTCAAGTTACGCCATCGGAGAATATAATCAACAAATGACTCACCAAAGTGTTGTTGGGCTATAATGAGATCACTTACAGTAACCATTTGCTGAGCTCCAACAAATCTCTTGATGAAGAGTTGCTCTAACTCATTAAATGTCTTAACTGAACCATTGGGAAGTTCAACATACCAATCAAAAGTGATATCCACTAGGCTATTGACAAAGATCTAAAGAGTAAGCATCCACCACATTTCAATATGGCCTACGAGCTATATGCCAGGGTTCCCACGCCATCAAACTCTTGAAGGAAGGAGGCAAACCCTTGGGATACATAGCATCAAATTCCTGGGTAGGGTCTACCCTTTGGGAAATGATCCTCCCAGGCTTGAGCCAAAGCTTCCTTCACACTGCTCAACCATGGATTTAGATCTTTTCATGTATGGAGGTACTTTCCACTACCTTCCTATCTACTAGTGCTTTCAAGAGGTAGAGTCTTGGGGTCTAAGACATGCACTAGCTCAGGCTGACTGACATAGACTGTACTAGGATGAACTGGAGGCTTATTTCTGCAACTGTTGTGCTATCTTATCAATTTGTTTATCTTTCTGCCTTAACTGTTATCGGAGGTGATGGGCTGATTCTGCAGTGTCTCCTTGATCAACATCATCATCTTCCATGGCCTGTTGATCTCTAAGAACAGAACCTCTAGTATCGACCATGCATACTCTAGTTGAATCCCCCATCAAGTCATCTTCATTGGGATCGAAGCTGACTCTTTCTTCATTAGACCAAGCATACCCTAAGATCTCCTTCTTCTCCATAAAATAGTATGCAACTATCTCATCTAAGGATCGATCTAACTCAACAAGTACAAATATGAGGTGTGATCACTATCATGCGAGAGGCCGGACCTCACTATGGGAGTCAATCTGCGGTGTACTCTAGAATGATACTCATTGACAGGCTAATAGGGTAAATCCTTGATCTTCTTTGCACTATCATAATATCGTGATAGTCATCACCATATCCGCATCCGGCTGTATAGGTGGAGTTGGTGAAGGAACGATCATGTTGCTCCAGGGTCACCACTCCTTCCGCACCTCCACTAGGGTAGAAGGTCGAGCAGGAGAGCTTGTCCTTACCACAATGGGTGGTGTAGGAGGAGTAGGATCCCTTGGTGATAACTAGATCACCAACAGGGAACATTTTTCCCCGGATGTGGCCTTCATGGCCTTAGATGGAATGGGTGATGCTAAAACCTACACTAGCGATGGCGGACGTGGGGTAGAGCGGTGGGGTGGAGACACCACCAACTCTCGTGCAGAGGCGGCCTCCCAGTGGTAGTCCTCGAGGAGAATATACTATCGGTATGGTCGATGCGGGTAGCGCCATGGAAAAATCAACCAAAGCGGCGGTGATTGTGGATGAACCTCCATCGCTCTCTGCTAGTAATGTGTGATGTATGGGACTCACAGGCCCTCTCCTGACGGATCTACCTCTTTATGTTGTGGGGGATAACAGATCAAAGATCAAGACGACTCAGGCGTCTGTATGCTCCGCTACAGAATAGAATAGGCATGCACTCTCCTAATCCAAGAAATTGTTGGTTGTAAGTGTACCACTAGAGGAGGCGATGAATGAATTCTCCTGGCATCCACTCTATCTAATTGTGAGAGAGGATGAAACTAATTTTTTGTAACTAGTGGTGAAATGATCATGGGAGACTCATCCATGGCTGACCTAGCTGCTGCCTCTAGCTCTCTGGCTATCCAAGTGTGGAACCATTTGACCATACAATTTTTATTCCTATGCTAGGTGCGGGTAGAACAAGAGGAGTGTGAGCTAGACCCATACTCAAATGTTAGGGAGGCAAGCCCTGAAACCAGGGGAACCTTACCCTTGGAGGGTATAGATGATAGGGTGCTAGCACGCACTAAGGCAACATGTGCAACTCTAGGATGAGCTACTGGGTCTATTGCAAACACTGTGGTACTACATAGCTTTCCTCTTCTGAGGAGATGTCAATCAGAGGGTAAGTCTACCACGATGACGGCTTACGCCCCCACCTTCTTCCTTGGTGTGGTGAGAATGCCCTTACAAGTGATCCTGGCCCCCCAAATCCCTGGCCAAAGTGGATCAGTGGGTGATCTAGGTAAGGGAAGTCACGATCTAAGCTAGATCCATACCATGAGAAGTAAAGAAAATTTTAGAACCTATTACCTTGTAGTAAACTGCATTGTCTTGACTAAAAGAATCTCCGATGAGAAACGAACTTGCATCAATTTTTGTCTCCATAGATTATGAATTTTTGAATTTTGAAAATTTCAACCCACATCCAACAACTTGGAAGTGTTAAGTGGGGTTCAAATGAATTTGGAAAGGTTGATTTAAAGAGAAATTTGAATATGAATTCAAACTTCAACAAATTTAGGTATGTTGAAATATGGATTCAAAATTTTTTCATAGGATGCTTCCATAGGTTCATTTATGTTTTGAATTTGAATTTTATGATTTTGAGGACCCTTTCCTTTAACAAATTTGGGTATGTTAAAGCAAGGGTCAAATGATTTTGTTTTGTTTGATTGTTTTGGAAATTTCACTTAGCAAATTTAAGTATGCTAAGTGAAGTAAAAGTGATTTGTTTCTTTTTAAAATTTTAGTTAGTTTTGATTTTTTTGAAAAATTTTGGAATTCTTAGCAAATTTAGGTATGCTAGTGAAGAATCAAGTGTATTTGTTTAATTTTTTGAAAATAGGATTCTTAGCAAATTTAGGTATGCTAAAAAAATCCTAAGTGTTTCATTTGTTTAGAATATTTTGATTTTTGAAAAGGGTATGATCCTTAGCAAATTTAGTATGCTAAGGGAATCCTAAGTGTTTTTCTTATATGTTTTGAAAGTGGAGATTCAATTTTAGCAAATTTGGTATGCTAAAGATGAAATCCCACTTGGTTTTATGAAATGTAAATTTCAATTAGCAAATTTGAGTATGCTAAATAAAATTCCAAATGGTGTGTTTGAAATTTTGATTTCATTTTTGGTTTTGAAAAATGGAAACTTCCTTTTAGAAAATTTTGTATGCTAAGGGAAGAAGTTCCAAAAGTGTTTTGAGAAATTTTTGTTTTGAGTTCGAAAACTTAGCAAATTTGAGTATGCTAGGTGAAGTCCCAAAATATGTTTTGAAATTTTTTTGAATTTTGGAATTGGAAACTTTACTTAACAAATTTGGGTATGTTAAATGAAGTTCCAAATATGTTGAAAATTTTGAAATATGATTGTTGATTTTTGATTAGGAAACTTCACTTAATAAATTTGGGTATGTTAAGGGAGGTTCCAAATGTGTTTAGAAAACTTTGAAATATGATTGTTGATTTTGGTTTTGGATTTGGAAGCTTCATTTAACAAATTTGGGTATGTTAAATGAAGTTCCAAATGTGTTTGAAAATTTTGAAATATGATTGTTGATTTTTAATTTTGGATTTGGAAACTTCACTTAACCAATTTGGGTATGTTAATGGAGGTTCCAAATGTGTTTAGAAAATTTTGAAATATGATTCTTGATTTTGGTTTTGGATTTGGAAGCTTCACTTAACAAATTTGGGTATGTTAAGTGAGGTTCCAAAATGTGTTTTGAAAATTTTTGAATTTTGGATTTGGAAACTTTACTTAACATAATTGGGTATGTTAAATGAAGTTCCAAATAATGTTTGAAAATTTTGAATTTTGGATTTGGAGACTTCACTTAACAAATTTTGGTATGTTAAATAAAGTTCCAAATGTGTTTGAAAATTTTTAAAATTTTGAATTTTGGATTTGGATACTTCACTTAACAAATTTGGGTATGTTAATTGAAGTTCCAAATATGTTTGAAAAGTTTGAATTTTTGGATTTGGAGACTTCACTTAACAAATTTGGGTAAAGTGAGGTTCCAAAATGTGTTTTGAAAATTTTTGAATTTTGGATTTGGAAACTTTACTTAACAAATTTGGGTATGTTAAATGAAGTTCCAAATATTGTTTGAAAATTTTGAATTTTTGGATTTGGAGACTTCACTTAACAAATTTGTGTATGTTAAATGAAGTTCTAAATATTGTTTAAAAATTTTGAAATATGATTGTTGATTTTGGATTTTGGATTTGGAATCTTCACTTAGCAAATTTGAGTATGCTAAGTGAGGCTCCAAATGTATGTTTGAAAATTTTTGAATTTTGAATTTTGAGACTTCACTTAACAAATTTGGGTATGTTAAATGAAGTTCCAAATGTGTTTTAAAATTTTGAAATTTTGGTTGGAACTTCATTAACAAATTTGGGTATGTTAAATGAAGTTCAAATGTGTTGAAAATTTTTGAAAATTTGATTTTAGATTTGAACTTTATTAACAAATTTAGGTATGAAATGAAGTTCAAATGTTTTTGAAAGTTTTAAAATATGATTATTGATTTTGATTTTGGATTTGAAAACTTTACTTAGAAAATTTGATTATGCTAAATGAAATTCCAAATGTATTTTGAAATAGTTTTTTGAATTTTGGGATTTGGAGACTTGACTTAACAAATTTGGGTGTGTTAAGTGAGGTTCCAAAAATATGCTTTGAAATTTTTTTTAAAATATGATTGTTGATTTTGATGTTTTGAAAAGAGAGTCTCTATTCAACAAATTTAAGTATGTAGAATGGAGATTAATTTTTATTTTTGAAGTATGAAATTCTTGTGTGTGCTTGTTACTTTTTGAAAGGGAGGAATTCCAAATTAAAACATATGTGAAATATGTTTAAGTAGGATTTCCTAAAAGTTATTTTTATTTTTGGTTAAAAATGAAATCTTTATTTAATAAATTTGGGTAAATTAAATGAAGATGTTCATGTGTGCTTTTTGAAAATTTTATGATTTTGATTTTTTTTGAAAAAGATGATTGTTCATTTTATTTTGAGAATGACATCTTCATCAAAGTGAATTTGAAAGAAGATGTACATTTTCACATTTGGAAAATGTGATTAGTTTTATTTTTGGAAATCCCTACAGGTAATAATTATATGAATTGTTAAATGAAGGTGAAGAAATTTTGTGGAAAATATTTTATTAAGTGCATTTTTTAAAAAGATGCTTTCGAAAAAGCAAGGTTCTTTATGGAAGATTTATTATTTTAGGATGAACATTTCCTTATCATGAAGATGGTAAGGAGGAAGTCTTTAAGATACATTTTCATTATTTTAGATCTTTTCATTTTACCCATTGGAGAACCCAACGGAGGTCTAAAGACAAACAAGGAATGAGTCTTAAAAACTAAAGATGTTGGCTAGCAACTCAAGAATGAAAAGAGCTAAGTGCCAATGGAAAGAAGGATAGCCTTGGATTCATACCAAAGTGCAGATAAAATATCGATACTCAAAGACAATGATCATTTTGTGGAGAAAAATCTGTGGAGAAAAATCTATGGAGAAAATCTATGGAGAAAAATCTATATAAGGGGGAGTCGCCTTCCAAATCTATTGGTGAGAAATGAAAGGAGGAAACACCTATATAGAAATTCATCTTGGTAAGATGCCATACAGATCCACAGATGTACTTATTCAGGTGATCAGATACATTATCAAGGAAATAGTGTACTATCTCGAAAGACAGAAGTCACTACCCTTTAATGGAACTAATCACCTCAATAAGGACTCTAAGATGATGGGTGCATATGTACTAGATTCTTCCTACTTTACATGAAAAGTAAAGGAGGGTTTATTTTAAAGTTCATTAAGTTCTTATAGGGGCAAGCCCCATAGTTATTACATCCTAAGGACAAGATCCCAAAAACTCGATTGGGTAAATGATCATTGTCTCCAAAGAGTTTAATAGGAAGGACTACCAATCGATTAGTTTATGTTTTTGAAGATCAAATGGGATTGAAGCAAAAATGGGAAATAAGTAAGAGATGCTCACGATACTAGGAAACCTAGCCAGCATCTTAAACTATCCTATAGTTGGGCTTTATATTTTAGAAATTGATTTAGTTTATTTGAGTTGTATTTTTCATTAGAATTTTAGGCCATAAGATTCCTTAACATAAGATTAAGGAAATGCCTAAGAGGTGAATTTGCTTATGGACCCAGGAAAAGCAACCTTAGAATCTAAATCTAGGGAGCCGGCGGGCAGCACAACCTAAATCTAAGGAAAATGGGTATTGGTTTGCCTCCATAGAGGAACCATGACTTACAACCGCTTGGCCACCAACTAACTCATCCTATGATTTTAAATATATGTAGGCAAGTCTTTATGCTTATGAAAGATAGTTAGGCTGTTATAATTTAGAAAGAGACTAAGTCCTTAAACTCACTCCCTAGAGAGACTAGACCATGTAAAGGAACAAGCTTCAAATGACCTAAATTGAATGCAATTAAAATTTCATTTTATTTTCATTTTTGGACAATCATTTTGACTCAAGTTAATAGAAGTTTTATGACTAATGCATGAGAAATTAGATTGTTAGCCAAAATCAATGAGAAGGGAGGAGGTGAGTTTCCACCGTGGCCCTCAAAGGTCAAACCAGGTTCTCTGAAAAAGGTGGAAGCCCTCCAATCAAGAGTGAAATAAGATGAATTTGTGCATGATATTATAAAGAAATGCTCAATCGGCTAAGGGGTTGTTAATTCATTTATTTTAATTTTAATCCTAAGCTTTAGGTGAGGTTATGAGTTGTTTAATTTTAATTTGAGTTGTTAAGTTAGGTAAGAGATTTATTTTTTTCTAAAGAACCTAATTCATATACAGTCCATACATAAAGCAAGGAAAAACTAGGAAAATCATGCCACTTAATGCAAAAGCTAAACAAATTATCAATCAATTTATAAAGCAAATTGGAAAAATAATAAATGGATGTTTGTTGTTGAGCACCACCGCACAAACTAGAAAAATATCAAATGTAGGTAGCCGAGCTCTACCCTTATACAACCTAGATTATAAATGTATTGAATTACAATTTAAGCAAAGGAATTCATTATTATGGGGGGTCTTCAAGCTTTATTCTTCTTTCTTCTTTCTTCTTTTTTTTCTTCTTTTGGTTCTCCTTTGGATGGTTGGAAGGTGGATGCTCCAAGGCTTCATATGGTGCATAAGATAGGATCTTATGATCAATGTTCATCTTAATTCCCATAACAAATCATTCCAAAATCCTACTTATACAAATTTTCACATTAAAAGGAAAAGAGAAATCTAACTAACACCTACAAAATAAAGGTTAGCTAAATCATACCACACAAATATCAAGCATTTATATTGGACTTATCACCCCACACATGGATGACTAAGTCACCCTGGCCTATGGATTAGGCTTAGGGGTATAAAGCACCTCCAAGCAAAACCATTTATATTTTTATTTATGATAGCACCCCTTTAGCATAATCCCCTACAGAAAAAAATACTTAGACTAAGAATGTCCTACCATTCATTCAACGTGCATACACCCTAACATATAGTCTAAAACATATATCATAAAATAAAACATAACATCAAACCATGCACCGACCTAACCTAAGGCTAGAAGTGGTGACTTAGGCTAATGTGTGTGCTTTGAAGTCTTATGTGGTATGCTTAGCTATGGCTTTAGTTTTAAATTTTCTAAGTGTGAAGAACATGTTCAACTTAGAGGAGGGTTCATTTAAGTTTTTTAAGTGTTTTTGGTTGGTTTTATTTCATGTTTTAATTTAGTTTAGGTGAAACCTATAATTAATTACAAAGTGATGAAGAGAGGGAAACATAAGAGAAATTCTCTTTCCTTCCCTAACCTTAGATAATTTTCTAGAGTAGGTTCATGTTTTAGTTTCATTTAGGTGAATGTTTTGATTACATCTTTTAATCAATCCTAAGTTTAAACAAACTCAAAACAAACCTATTCAAAAAGAAAGGCATTTTAAGAATAAATAAAATGAATCAAAATTCACATAACACACATTACTTCATTTCTTTCCCAACATATATATAACATGCATATGGATGGACCTAAACATATCTATACATGCAAATGAGAGTAGTTAACACACTTTATGATGCATGCTAAGTAATCCATTTAAGAAAATTTAGAAGTTGAATATGCATGATTTTTCTTAAGTAGAAAAGGTTTTCCTTATCCAAAATATCACATACATACTTGAGAGTAAGAAAGACATAAGTGAGTACAACACCATTGTTAACCAGAGGTGTAAGGTACAAGACCTACTTAGGGCTACTTAAAGCCTCGCAACCTTGGGGTTGTCAGACTAATATACCACTTTCCTTAAGTACAAACATGTATATAAAAGAAATCAAATGGAAAAAAGGAATATGCAAAAGTTATTTAATAGATTTATTTTATTTATGCAATTTATGTATGTAAGTGTAGGTAAACCTTCTTAGATGGTAGAATAGGAGAATAGGATATGAAATCAGGTGAGCATTAGGTCATTTTCAAAAGAACCGTATATCTCACCAAAATTCCTATTCAAAACTATGCCAACATAGGAAAGAAAGGAAACCTAAACTAAGCATACCTTTATAATATTTCACATGCAAGCTTATAATTAAGATATGAATAGCACACTTTCAAATTTGGTGTTTGGTTTATGTATTTTTAAAATAATTTGAATTTAGTGGTGATAATAGCCATTCATATTTTACTTTAACCAATACATGCACATTTGACATAAAGTAAATAATTTTTATTTTAAATTTTGAAACATAAAATTATGAATGCTTGAATCATATGGCATACAACTTAACATGTTGGGAAAGATCAGAAGCAATGAAAGCATGTAAATAAACTCACTTTACTTGAATCCTAAAGACATTCTTATAGAATAAGAAAATTTAGAATAAATCAAAGTGAATTTCAAAATAATTTTTGTTTAGTTTGAAGTTTGATTTAATTTTGAAAAGGAGAGATGAGTTTTCAATTCCTAACCCATTCCCACATGTGTTTTGTATTTTTGTTTAAATTTTAGATAATTAAATCCATTTTAAACATTGATTAGGTAACGGTATAAATTAAATGGCTTAATTAACCCTTACCTACACCACTTTAGAAAAATTAACTAAGTAATTATGAGCCAATGAGATGACATAAAATCGATAAGGTATTTAAATTTGCAAAGCACCTAATAATGAAAAGGCCTAATGCAATTTGACTCACAATTAAAAGTTAATTAAGCTAAGGGGTTTAGCTTAAGTACTTTCAAAACACCCTTTCATACTTATGAAAGGGGTTTTAATTTCCTTAATTGAACTTAGGCTATTAAACACCTACGCATCTACCCAAGGTATATTAATTAAGTTTTGAAATTTTTAGATTTTTTGAAAATTGATTAAAGGGGTGATTAACGAGTTAACCCTTAATTAAGAGGGGATTAAGAGAGAAAAGGGGATTTAGGGAATATCTTAGGGGAAATGCCCCAAAATTATTCCATAAACCCCTTACTAACTAGATCTGATCTTAATAAAACCTAATCATAGGTTAAATCCACTATTCACACCTTAATTACTCTTAATTACATCAAAGGGGTAATTAGGGAATGAGCTAGCAATTTCCCCAACGCGCCATCAATAAATCTCAAGAAAATTAGGGGAGGTAGAGGTCATCCCCTAAAATGAACCCAAGGAATTTGAGATCAATTGCTAACCTAATTAAATGATAATTAGCTAATTAATATTCCCAAAGAAATTAAAATTAAGAGAAAGGAGTAATTCAAAATCCATTGAAACCACTTTTAAAATATTCTAGATGAAATTATGTTTCCATAGCATTTTTCTTTTTTTTTTCTTATTTTTCTATGTAGAGTTATGATTTTTAGAAGTTCTATGGATTAATTAGGCATTTAACTAATCCCTACTTAATCCTCATCTCACGGCGCGACGCGTGGTGGCGGCGGTCAGCGTGCTTTACACTCGTCGCAGTGAGGGTGTGACTAAAATGTCACATCAGAAATGGTGGTGGCGGTGCACGCGCGTATATCTAAGCCTGATCTACCTTGGAATCATACAAAAATTAACCCACACCATCTAAGCATAATTACCAACCTATCCAACAGTGGATTTCTCATGCCATGAATATTTATTTCATAAAGGACCAACACCTATCAAGCTAAGTGGTCAAAAAAATCCATACCTCATCAGAGGTGATCACCGGTCTCGAGATCGATGAGGAAGATTCGTCTAGTGGAGACGAAGCCCTGTTGAAATTCCTAGGCCTTGGGGTTGAGTGGATCAATGGGTAGACCAACACCACTTCACTTGAGCTTCAGCTTTGATTGAACTAATCCTCTCCTTGCTCTGGGAACTTCAATGTGAGCTTGAGTGAGGTCAAATTGGTCCTTAGATGAAGAGTGTAGAAGAAATTTGGAGAAAATCAAGTGTACAGGAAGTTGGCTAATGGATTGAGCTCCTATATTTTACACTATGCAAAATTGAGAATTAGGGAATTCAAATCCTATCTAAGAAGCTTAGGGCTCGATGGTTGCTCAGGTTCCTAGGCTCCAATCATGATAAATTTGATTTCATGGGAGTATATCTCCCTATGGAATGGCGAGCATAGGCTTTCCATTTTGATCCAATTGATAAACCTTGATGGTTTTGGGCTGGTTTGATCCCTGGGTGGATTGCCAATTTCCCATGTGCTGAATTTGAGCTTAGGTGGGAATTTGAAAACTTAATTTCAAGCTATGTGGTCGGGTTTGGTCTATGGGCCAAATAGGTTGACCCAAACCCATTAGGTTGGGTGCACCACTCATCATTAAATCCCCTTAAGCTTTTAGGAAAGCCTCAAGTGATTGTGAAGAGGGTATGACCAAAATACCCATGGGCTAGGCCAAAATTTGTTCTATAGACTAGGAGTAAAATGGTCATTTTGCTATTTTTCCACTTTGGACATGTTGGGTATGTGGAGAAACTAGGTTTGGCCAAGTTTCAATGGATTTGGAATTCATTTGATAGGGTTTGGCTCATGTTGACCCATTTAGGTCAAAATGGGTCAACTTTTAGTGACCAATAGGTCAAATTACATCAAACCAAGGGTTGGGTCAAGTTAATATGCCCATTTGAAATGTTTTGGTGCCTTTGGTTTGGTTCAATTCGGATTAGATTTGGTTTTGGCTCATATGACTTCATTTAGGTCAAATGGGTCAAGTTTACCTATTTGACCCATTTGACCTATTTGAGGTAGGTCAAGGGTGGGTTTAGGTTAGGTTAATCATATGGAGGGGATTGGCATCTTTGTTTCCAATCAATTTGGGTTAAGTTCAATTTTGGCTCAACATGACCCCTTTAGGTCATGTTGGGTCTAAGGTCAATCGGGCTAGGTTGGGTCTAGTTAGCCAATTGAGGTTTTGGTCAACTTCAACAAGTGATTTGGAATGAACTTGACCCATTGGTTTGGATCAATTTGTCTTAGATCAAGTTTTGACACATTTTGGCCCTTTAGGTCAAAATGAGTCAACTTTAGTCAAGTGGGCCAATGCAGGTTGGCTCAAATGTTGGCATGGTCAAGCTCAAACATAGGTTATGAGTGAACTTAGATCAATGGTTTCAATCAATTTGGCCTATGGTGGATTTTAGCTATGTAAGGTTTCATTTTAAGTTAAGTGTTGACTTGGTCAACCCTTAGGTTTGACTTGGTTTGACCCAATTTGATTGATTGATCATCCCATGATGATTGTTGATCATGATGATAGGGATATATGAGTTTGGTTCAATCCAATTTGGTTAGGATCAAAAGTTGGCTCATTAGAGTACTTTAGGTCACTTTGGGTCAAGTGAGCCTAAGTGGGTCAAATGGCTTGGTCAAAGCTTGATTTGAAGTTGATTGATCTTGTATATGGACTTATGATTGAAATATAAATCCATTTACAAGTGGTTTGAAGTCAAATGGATTTTGATCCATTTGAAAATTTCATATTCAAAAGAATAATATGAAGGGGTCTTGGGTTTGATTTTTTTATTTGGGTTTTGATTGTTTGATTGAGGTTTGGATTTATATATGAACTCATGATTGTAGAGTTGATTGAACTATGAGAAAAATTTGATTTGATTTGGCTAAGTTCAAGATTTTGGCTTGAAAGGCTTAGATTTGATTTTAAGTGGATTTGAGTTTGAGTTTTGGAGTGGGTTTTGATTGTTTGAATTTAAATTTCATTTATATATGTGAATATAAATGAGAATATAAATTCATCATGAGAAAATTTCAAGGATTTGAAGTGGTTTAATCATGATTTGGGGTAACTCCATTAAAGGAAATTTAAAAGATTTAAAATAATTTTTTAATTTGAAATTTAATTTCTGAATTAGATTTGATTGATTTATATTTATATTTCATTTATATAGGAGAAAATAAATGAGAATAAAAATAAGTTTTGAGAAAATCCCATGAATTTGAATAGGTTTGATCAAAGTTTAGGTTTAATCCATTAATAGAAAAATTAGGGGATTTAAAGAAATTTCAAGAATTTGAAATTTGAAATTTAATTTTTGCCTTTGATTTGATTGATTTATATTTATATTTCATTTATATATGAGAATATAAATGAGAATATAGATAAGTTTTGAGAAAATCCCATGAATTTGAATAGGTTTGATCAAGGTTTAGGATTGATTTTGGCTAAGTCCTTTAATGGAAAATTAAAAGGACTTGAGAAAATTTTCATGAATTGATTTGGAATTTTGAATTTGATTTGATGGGTTTGAATTTATATTTCATTTATAAATGTGAATATAAATGAGAATATAAATGGATCATGAGAAAATCTCAAAGATTTGAATAAGTTTTGAACAAAATTTTGGCTAAGTCCTTAAGAGAGGATTAAGGACTTAGGAAATTTGAACTTAGGAATTTTTGATGGATTTTGATCATGGGCATCAATCATAGCTTTCAATCATGGATTTTAATCATGGAATTGAATCATAGAATTGATTTGAGTTTTTAGAGAAAATCAAATAGAATTGATTTGGAGTTTGACTTGAAAGAAGGAAAGTGTCGAAAGGTTTAAGCTAAGGGTAGGAGGTTTTCCTAACACCCCTAAGGCATGACCTATTCCTATGGCTAACTCTTTTAAGTCTTCTAGGGCTAGGGGAGTGTCCACCTAATCACTAGATGTGTCTTAAGATTAAGGAACTCTTAAAGTCTAAGAGGAATCCTATGTTTAAGATGGAGGTGTTGAGAGCTCATTCTAAAAATGAGGTCAACATCTACAAAGGGAAACGGCAATCTCGAATCCTAAATCTAAGGAGCTTTGGTGAGAGCAACTTAAATCTAAGGAAAAAATGGGTATATGGTTTACCTCCATAAGAGAGCATAAATCACTCAACTGTTGGACTTACAACCTTTGGGGTGTCAACTAACTCCTCCTGATTTTAAATACATGTAAAATCATATGCTTTTACAAGATAGGATGTTGTTTATTTAGAAAGACTAAGTCCTTAAACACACTTCCTAAGAGACTAGATCATTATAGGGCATGATTAATGACTTAAATCTAATGCAATTTTTTATATTTTATTTTCATTATTGGATAATTTATTTGACATAAGGTGTGAGATTCATATACCTAATGCATGATAAACTAGTTATGGGCCAAAATTAGCAAGAAGGATGTGTGCTTTCACCATGGCTCTCAAAGGTCAAGCCAACTTTCTTGGCAAAGGTGGAAGCCATCCATAAGCAAGAGTGAAGCAAGATGCTTTTTATGCATGAAGTGAAACATACAACATCCAGCTAAGGGGTTGCTAAATCTTTTATCTTGATTTATAACCTAGGCTTTAGGTGAGGTTATGAGTTATTAATTTTTAGTTTTGAGTTGATTAATTGGATAACAAATGTATGTTTTCTAGGAGCCTAATTGCATCCAGGCCATTCATCAAAGTAAGGAAACAACTAGAAAAATATGGCATCTTAATGCACAAGCTAAACAAACATCAAATAATTTATAAAGCTAGCACAAAAGAATAAAAGGCCATCGTGGTCGGACTCCACTACACAAACCCAAAAAGAAATGGGTAGCTGAGCTCTTCCCTTATACAACCAGATTATAAATGAATTAATTAATTACAATTGAAAAGGAATTCATGTTATGGGAGTCTTCATTCTTCATTTCTTATTTCTTCATTTCTTCTTTTCTTTCTTCTTTCTTCTTTCTTCTTTTAGTTGGTTGGGATGTGGTTGCTCTAAAGGCTTCACATGATGCATAAGACATAGTCTTATGACCAATGTTCATTCTAATCCCCCATAACATTCATTACAAATCTTAATTTAAAAAAATTACATGAAAATGATAAATGTAAATCTAACTAAAACCTGCAAAACAGAGATTAGCTAAACAAACCCCACAATCCTAAGCATGTATATGAATAAATTAGACTTAGCACCCCACACATGGGTAACCAAATCCACTGGCCTATTTTGGATTATGCTTAGGGGAATAAGCAACCTGCACAGCAAAAGCTTTTATTTATTTTTATTGTAACTCTCCTTAAGCACAATCCCCTACAGAAGGCAATGATTAGACTAAGATTGGCCTATCATCCAGTCTACACACATACACCCTAACATCCAGACTAAATTATCACATCATAAAATAAAATCAAGCATCAAACCATGCATCGCCCTAACATAGTACTAGAAATGGTGACTTAGCCTAATGTGTGTGTCATTTAAGGCTTGTGTGGTATGTCTTCGTTAGGCTTTAAGGTTAGAATTTTCTAAGTGTGAAGGATTCAACTTAGAGGGTGGTTTCATATAATTGATTTAGTTGATTTGTTAATTTTATTTGATGATTTGATTTGGTTTGAATGAACCTACACTTAATTATTAAGTGTTATAAAGAGAGGAAAAGAGAAGAGAACTTCTCTTTCCTCCCTACCTTAAGTAATTTTTAAGGTAAATTCATTAGTGATTTTTCTTTAGTGAATGTTTTATCATGTGTTTTAATTTACCCTAAGTTTAGATTTGCTCTAAATAAATAGATCAAATAAGAAAGGAATTTTAAGACTAATTAAAGTGAATTACTATCACAAAATACACAACCATTTTTTTTTTCCAACATGTATTTCATGCACATGAAATGATCCTAAGCATATCTATACATGCAAATGTAAATATTTAGCACACCTTAATAATGAATGCTAAAGGGCATTGCTTAAGAAAATTTGGATGCTTCATGATGCATGATTTTGTTAAGTAGAAAAGAGAGGCCCTTTTTTCCATTAATTAAATGCACATTTACATGTATGAAAGACTCAAGTGAGTACGGCGCCATTGTTTCCTACACCAAGGGTATAAAGTACAAGACCTTCTTAGAGCTACTTAAAGCCTCAACCCGGGATGTCCAGACTAATATGCCACTTTTCTTAAATGCATGTGCATGTACAAAAGTAAATGAATGGATGAAGAATAATGCAAAAGATTTTTGTTTGTTTGTTTGTTTGATTTTGGTTTATAATTTATATGTGCAATATAAAGATCCTTCTTGATTCATGCATGGGAGTCCATAGGGATAAATTTAGGCATGTGTTATGTTCTTTTCAAATTAACTATACACTTTACAAATCCTATACAAACCATGTTAAGAAAAGAAAAGGAAGTCACATAAAGCACATTTTAAGCTATATTCACATGCAAGATTATAAATACTTATAAGTAATGTACATTCATTTGTAGTCTTTGACTTATAAATTTTGAAAATAATTTTGATTTAATAGTGATAATAGCCATTCATATTCTTACTTTAGCCAAAACATGCAATTTGACATAAAGGAAATATTTCATTTATTTTGAGTTTTTAAAAGAAATGAATGCACAATTTTCATATGGCACACAACATTTAGCATGCTTGGAAAAAAATAAAGTGATGTAAGCATGTAACTTCATTCACCCTAATAAATTCCTAAAGACAATCCTATGAAATAAGATCATTCAAAGAGAATCAACATTTCTTAAAGAGTTTTTTATTTTTGTTTTGAGTTTGATTTAGTAAAAATGAAAAGGGTGTTTGCTGGTCCTAACCGATTTCCCTCATGTGTGTCTTGTTTTAGTTTAATTTTTAGAACCATTAAGTTGATTTTATGTTTTGTTTAGGTTAAAGTGTAGATTAAGTCCATTAATTATCCCTTACCTATACAACTTTAACATAATTAACCTAACAATCATGAGCCAACATATGATATGCAACCACATGGAATTTAAATTAATAATGCACCTAAGAAAGAAAAGGGACCTAATGCAATTGGCTCACAATTATTGATTAATAAAGCTAAAGGGTTTTCATTAAGTACTTTCATAACCCTTCCCACACATATAGGTTGGATTAGATTTCCTTAAGCTTACTAGGCTTTTGAACACCTAAGGATCTCCCTAAGATTGGGATTGATTAAGTCATTAAGTTTCTGGATTAATTTTTAGTTTTGAGTTTGGTTAATTAAGCTATTTAATAAAATTATAAAATTATTAAGCAATTTGTAAATTAATTAAGTCTTCATTCAAATGAAATAGACTTAGGGGAAAAGATTTCGAAAAAGCATCCTAATCTCATTCCTAAGTCTATCCACTATTCCAAAATGATTAACAAGCTTAATTAATGAATTCACCACCATTTAATAGGTTAATTAATCATTTAATTGATTAAGTGAGTGATTAGAGATGAAATAAGCAATTACTTAAATTAATCCAATAATAAATTTCATGAAAATCATGGGAGGCAGAGGTCATCCCCCTAATTAACCCTAGGGAGTTTGGAATTAATTATTGAAATAATTAAGGAGTAATTAACATAAATACATCCCCAACAAAACCCAAATTTAGTAAATATTATTGATCAAAATGAATTAAACTTAATTTTATATTATTCCCCTTTGAATTATCTTTAAAATGGAGTCTGCATTTTTTGGATTTTTTTACATTTAGTTATGAATTTTTGAAGTTTCTATGATTAATAGGTCATTAAATAACCTAATTATATAATTAATCCCGTCGACGCCACGTGGGATGCCGATGCAGCGCGCACTTTCTACGTTGTGTAATGGGATTGGTTATTTATGTTTTTAAATCAGATGCCGCGTCAGCCGACGACTATGCGCTTTCTCCTAGGTCGTTCGATCAATGATCGGATGGTCAAAATTAAACTAATAATTTTGAAGGATTAATTCATCAAATCTAAAGTGTTTAATCAGGATCGTCCATACAAAACATGCGGGATGGATGGTCCATGATTCATCCCTACCCTTACTTGTGGGAGACTGAGAATGTCGGTCCTCCATGGCTTGATTCGAGCTCACTTGCGCTCAGATTGGGAAGGGATTCAACCCAAACCATCCAGAAGCAAGAAAAAGTACATCTAATGGTGGAAATGTAATGGGATTAAACTTTCCTTCATAAAGGACCAAAGATTTTCTAACTAAAGCTTGGTTTTGAGGCATACCTCACCGGAGGCTATCACCGGGGCTTCCAACCACTGAGGTAGCTTCGTCTAGTGGAGACGAAGCCCTATTGAAGGTTTGATGGTTTGAGATGAAGTGGATCTTCTAATTGGCTAAGCGCCCCTTCAATGTCTTGCGGCTTTGTTCGAACTCCTCCTTCCCGTGGCTTAGATGCTTGGGAAATGATTTGGGTGAGCTCGATTAGGTCCTTTGATGGTGCTTGCAAGAGGAATTTGGATTCTATGGAGAATTGAGTGAGTTTGAGTTTTAGTTTTCTTCCCCTATTTCAGCTTGAGTAAAATCAAGAAGGAGAAAAATGGAGGGAGCTTGGAAATGCTTGGGAGAGCTTGGGGAGCTTCTATGGGTTCCTAGGGCTCAATCGAGTGTAAAGGCTGAATTGGGATGGAATGAGGGGGAGAATATCTCCCCTAACCTGAATTGGATGGCTCATGGATTAGGTTATTTAGGTTGTTAGGAGTGCCATGTGGTTCAATTTTGGCAGCCGAGTGGGAGTGTGGAGGTGCACATGGGTTAAAAGAGTGTGCGAGGAGATCCATGTGGAGAAATTTGAGTGGAGGGGTTGATTTTGGCTTTGGGTTAGGTTTTGATTAGATTTGAATCTAAGTTTTGAATTTGGTTTTGGGTATTTAAATTTAGATTTCATATATATTTATGAATATAAATGAGAATATAAATGGGTTATAAGAATATAAATGGAGGAATCCACTAGGGATTGAGTACGTGAACCTTTCATTAGGGGAAGATGTTCAAGTCATCCACTTGGGGATGAGAGGTTTGATTTGATTTGAGTCTCGCTGGGGAGAAATTTGATCTAATTTTTTGATTTAGGATTTAGTGCTCCACTAGGGATGAAAAATGTGAACTCTCCACCTGGGGAACAAGTTCAAGTCATCCACAAGGGACAAGAGGTTGTGAAATCCATTGGGGGATTAGAATTCGAGATCCATTGGGGGAACTAGAAAGATTTGCATCTCACTGAGGAGAATAAGATTGATTTGATTTGTTTATTTAATTTGGTTTAAGTTTGATTTGACTCCACTGAGGGAGATTGATTGGATTTATTTTGTTTGTAGTTTGACTCCACTGGAGAGGAGGGTTGAATTTATTTCAGATTTTAAATTTTTGGATTTTGAGATGAACCCTGTTGGTTTGCGAGGGATCGCATTGAGTAAGAGACATATTGGCTTAGGCCTAACTCAAATTTATCAATCCAAAGGGGTAGACTACCAGCCACACGGTAGGACTATCCAACCAAAGAGGTTGCCTTTCAGTGTGTAGCAGAAAACGTAGTAGACTTACATCCTCCAAAGAAGGGATCAATTGCTAGGGTGATCCATTGGCGAGACAACGAATTGAACCCAACCTTAGGCTGACTATTGAGTGAACACAACTGAGGAACTTAAATTAGCTCAAAGATAGTCAAGATTAATTTTATTTTTTAGTTATTTTTGATGGATCCCATCGGTTTGCGATGAACTGCATTGAGTAGGGGTCATGTTAGCCTTGATCTACTTCAGATTTACCAATCTAAAGGGGTAGTCTAACAACAATATAGTTTTACTATCCAACCAAAGGAATTTCCTTTCGATTTGCAATGGTCAAGTTAAGAAGAAAGTGTGGGGACTCACATCTTCCAAAATAAGAAACCACTAGGGTGATCGATTGCTTGTACAACAAAGCCAACCCGACCTAGGGCTAACTATTGAGTGAATGCCGTTGGGGGACTTAAATCAGCTCAAAGATAGTCAAGATTAATTTCATTTTTTAATTATTTTTGATAGATCCCATCGGTTTGCACTGGACTGCACTTAGTAGGGGCCATGTAGGTCTTGGTCTAACTCAAATTTACTAATCCAAAGGGAGTAGCTTCTCGGTCGAGGGGAGATCTATCCAACCAAAGGGATTGCCTTTTGATTTGTAATGGTCAAGTTAAGAAGAAAGCGTGAGGACTCACATCTTCCAAAATAATGAACCAGGGATGATCGATTGCTTGTGCAACAAATCAAACCTAACCTAGGGCTGACTATTGAGTGAATGCTGCTGGGGGACTTAAATCAGCTCAAAGATAGTTAAGATTAATTTCATTTTTTAGTTGTTTTTGATGGATCCCATCAGTTTACAATGGGACCGCAGTAGTATAGGCCTTGGCCTCTTTCATTTACTAATCCAAAGGGAGTAGCTTCCTGGTCGAGGGGAGAACTATCCAACCAAAGAGGTGTCTTTTAGTTTATAATGGTTAATTTAGGAAAGAAAGCATGGGACTCACAACTTTCCTGAATAAAAGACCACTGGGGTGACACATTAGCAAGGTAACATGTCAACCCAACCTAGGACTACCCATTGGTTTGCAACAGTTATGCTAGAAAGAATGCGTAGTAGACTCATATCTTCCAAAAAATGACGGTCGGTAACCTATGTCAAAAAATAGATTGAACCAACCTAAGGGTGATGGAGAGAGAGTTTGACCGGACTTAGCTCAACTCAAGCATAGTCAGGCAATTCCTATAGGAAATTCTACTGACACTGCCATAAAGATAGGATGTTTGCTTGGGAAAGGGGCCACTGGGGGCTTGAATTTCTAATCCACAAGCAAATATTAATTTATTTGTTTGTTTGGTTTATTTATCACAGACCCTGTTAGTTTGCAAGGGATCATACTAAGAAAGAGCTTATATCAGCCTAGACTTATTTCAAATTTACTGAACTAAGAGAGAATTTGTATCCGCTGAACAAATTCTCCAATCACAGGTGTGGTTACCAAGAAAGGGGGACTGTCCAATCCAAAAGTAACCCAGGTAGTGTCTAAATGGGGTCGTAAAGGACGTGATCCAAATAGAGTGCCCACAGGGAAAGAGGCCACTAAGGGCTTTATCCAAAAACCCTGGAGAAGATAATATGCATAGGAATTCGGTGGCCAACTCAAGGAAAAAGTGTGGGGACTCACATTTGCCAAGAGTGGTGTATCCACCAGGTGAGTTGCTGTCAGCATAGCAAATAACAACCAACCCAAGGTGCCCATTGGTTTGCAATAATCAACCTAGGAAGAAAGCATCGAGGACTCACATCCTCTTGTAGCGAGGATGTGATAGTCTATCTTCACTCGACATGTCTACCTAGGCTCTTGAGTGAATGCCCGGAGACTTATATCAACTCAAGAGTAGTCAAGAGGAAAGGAGCCTCTGGGAACTTATCCTAAACCTTAAATATACTCGACCTAATTAGTGCATGATGGTTAGTTCAAGAAGAAAGCATGAGGACTCACTTCTTCTTAAATAAAATCAACATATGGTAGCTTACTGGCTGGGTGGTGAAGTCTACCAAACTAACAAGACGCTCATTGGTTTGCAATGGTCAAGTTTGGAAGAAAGCATGGGGACTCACATATGCCAAACAAATGACCACTGGGGTGACAGACTAGCAAGGTAGCATGTAAACATGACCTAGAGCAGCTAATGAGTGAGTGTCATATGGGGCTTGCTCTCACATCAAAATAACCTGAGACAAAGGATTTATGTTTGGTTTTTGTTTTTGCCCATATTAGAAGAAATAGGATGCCTCTTGGGTTCTCTCACACCTATCCTAAAACAAACTGGGGAGTTGATGAAATGGTGCCATGAATGGCAACTGTGATCCAACAAAGAAAGGATTCCGGGTTCTCTCACACCTAACTAAACTATGCTAATCGAAATAGGATGCCTCTTGGGTTCTCTCACACCTACTCTAGTAGTGTTGGGAAATTGTGGTTGATTTATGTTTATGTTGTGAAAGAGGGATAGGGTGCCTCTTGGGTTCTCTTACACCTATCGTAAACACGTCATGACGGATTCACAAGACAAGCAAACAACACTTCGAATGAAGAGAAGATTTTGATGAATTGGAATGAAATTTTGTTCTTTTGATGATAATTATTATGAAATAAATTTTTATGGGTAATATTTCTTCAAATAGAGCTCATTAATTGGAAGCATCGAGTGTTCCCCTTTACAATCAATGAGCTAATAAGATCCTCCTTCATAGGCCTTTTCTATGATAAAAGGGCCTTCCCAAGTGGGTTCAAACTTGCCTCCCATCTCGATAAGAAATAATTGGTCTCCTTAGAGCTAGGACAAGCTCTCCTACTTGAAAAGTTCTAAGGTAGACTAGCTTGTTGTGAGCTTGAATCATTTTGGCTTCATCTAACTCAAGGTTTTGGCACACGTACAGGCATCTCTCCTCCAAACCTTCAAGCTCTTCTAACTGTAACTTGACTTTCTACTCTGTAGTGATTTTGCTACCCAATGTTATCATTAGTGATGGGGGTTAAACTTCTAATGGTAGAATAGCTTCAAACCCATACACTAAGGAGAACGGAGTAGACTGGGTTGGAGTTCTATATGTGGTGCGGTATGCCCACAAAGCTTCAACTAACTACTCATGCCAATGTCGCTTGTTATCATCAAGTATCTTCTTTAGTATTTGGATGAGAGTTTTGTTGAATGCTTCTGCTAGGCCATTTGCCTTGGGGTAGTAGATGGTGGAGTATCTTCAATCTATACCATATATTCTGGCGAAGTTGTTGATCTTGGTGCTCTTGAATGCAGTACCATTATTATACATAATTCATCGAGGCACCCCAAACCTATATGATATGGTTCTAAAAGCGAAGCATCTGGTATGACCTCTATGAGTGGGAATGCCTCGCAGAATAGTGGTGGTGAAGTGACCCTTAGAAGAAGGATGATCGATAGGACCCACTACGTCGGAACCCCAACACTCAAATGGCCATGAGGAAAATATAAGTGTATAATATTGGGTGATTGATGTAAAACCACACTGTGTACCTGACACTGATGGCATCTCCTAGCGTTCATGTAGTCTATAATCATCAAAGTCCAGTAGTATCCTAGTATCTTGATCTTTTCTTTCATCTTCAGACCAGATTGGTGTGCTCTGCATAGACCTCAATGTACCTCAATCACGATCCTATGGGCTTCATGTTTGTCCAAATAGCGTAATCACATTTGATCGAAAGACCATCGGTACAAGGTGCCATCCATGAGAGCATAGGAGAGAGCTCTTTGTTTCATCTGATGGGCTTGTGATTTCTCTTGAGGTAGTTTGCTAGTGTTCAAATAATCTATGAACGGTTGGCTCCAATCCAGCTCCTTGTCCTTTTCAGCAATAGCAACCTCCCCTTCAAGCGAAAGTCTCTCGACGAGTTCAACATTAATAAGGGATATGACTTGTTAGTTTTTTACCCTTATTGCAATGGACTCATCTTTCGAACATGCCAATTTCATAGAAAGTTTGGCCAAAGCATCTGCTACTGCTATCTCTCCTCAAGGGACCTCGTAGATGGTGACCTTAGGGATTTGGTCTAACAGCTTCATGGTATACTCGTGGTAGTGATGAAGCTTAGGTTTTAGAATCTTGTAGGACCCAGCAATATGGTTGATGACCAACTGAGAATCCTCATTGATATTGATGCTCTTGACACACACTATAATGGCTAACTCCAAATCAGCAATCAAAGCCTCATACTCAGCTTCATTATTAGTGCATGGATTGGAGAGATAGTATGAGAATCTCATCACATCATGATTTAGAGTTAAGAGAACTATTCGTACCCCTATCTTTCTTAGAAGAGTAGATTGTGATTCTACTCCTTTTTGAAAGGAAGGCGCACCATCAAAATACCTCTCCTAATAACGATTGTCAACCTCCTCTAAGTTCATGATTTGTTCGTCAGGGAGATCATCACTAAGCGGGGAATCAACAGGTAGTGGGTGTGCTGCTAAGAAATCCACTAGTGCTTGTCCTTTCATCGTATGGAGGGGTATGAATGTGATATCAAACAGTGAGATAATCAAAGACCAACATGCCAACCATTCGAATAATGTTGGGCATGTCATGAGATACTATAATGGATTCATTCTTGAAATCAAGTTCACCTTATGAGGAAGCATATAGTGTCGTAGCTTTTGGGATGAAAAGATTAAAGCTAGGCAATGTTTCTCAATAGGTGGGTAGTTCACTTCAGTAAGAATCAGAGGATGGTTGAGGTAGTAGAGAGCACTCTCCTTCCCCTCTTTGTTTGCTTGGGCCAACAAAGGACCGAGGGAGTCATCCAATGCAGCAGTGTAGAGGATGAGTGGCCTGCTCCAAGATATGGGCTACTAGAACTAGCAGCTTCACCAAATAGTGCTTGATATCTTCGAAGGCATGCTGGCACTTATCATCCCACTTGAACTTGGCATCCTTTTTAACAAGTGTTGAAAATGGCTTGCATCTCCCAGATTGGTGAGATAAAGCGTCTTAGATATGCCAACTGCCCTTGGAAAGATTTAAGTTGAGTTAAACTTTTGGGTGGTGGCATTTCTAAGATAGCTTTGATCTTTTTTGGATATATTTCTATTCCCTAGTGTTGGATAACAAACCCAAGGAATTTCCCTAAAGCTACTCCGAATGTGCACTTCAGGTGATTCATTTTAAGGTTTAATTATCTTAACACAAAAATACTCTCAAGTCAAAGAGATGGTATTCCTTTTCTTTGCTCTTGACTACTAGATCATCAACATAGCATTCAAATTGATGATGAATGAGTTTGTTGAAGATCTGAGTCATGGCCCATTGGTATGTAGCACCAGCATTTTAAGGCCGAAAGGCATGACCTAATAACAATAGATTCTGATCGAGGTTCAAAAAATAGTGTTTCTTTCAACCTCGGGGGCCATCTTAATTTGGTTGTAACTAGATGACCCATCCATGAAGGAGAATACTGCATGAGATGAGGCGATGTTCAACATTGATTCTGGTTTAGGAAGAGGAAACTAATCCTTAGGACATGCCTTATTTAAGCCCCTGAAGTCGACTCATATGCAAATTTGGCCAATCTTTTTCTTAACTTGGATGACACTAGCTAACCGGTAGGGTATTTTTCTTCCCTAATGAAATCAGCATCGATCAGTTTCTTGACTTTAGAAATGGTCTATTATTCAAATTCTAATCCCATGGGTCTAGGATCTTGCTTGATAGGGTTGACGTTAGAGTCTATTGCTAGCTTGTGGACTACTACGTTAGAAGATAATCTAGGCATCTCTTCATAGCACCATGCAAAGCAGTCCTTAAACTCAATCAATAGCCTAACTAAGTCATTAGTTTCTTCTTCATTCAGTAATGAACTGATATGTCGGGCATGGATTTTCTTCTGTCCTGAGGTTGATTTCTTTAAGCTTGTCAATTGTTGAATGGATTTCCTCTTCAAATTTTGGTAGTGTATCTTTGATTTGAAGATCATCTGAATCAACTGAAGTTTCTATACACACATCTTAATAAGAGCTAGTGTGGTTGAAGAACCTATCAGAATCCAAATGATTGGAGACAACTAAGCAGTAATCATCATCATCGACTGGACCCACTGTACCAAATCCTAGTCTTAATCTTGATTGTGCATCCTTACCTCTGTTATTCCATAACTTCTCAAAGTACTATGACCTGTGCTTGGACCATGCATAAGGAATCAAACCCTTCTTTGCAAGTTTAAGAACACAAGATGAGTACCAATCAAAAGGTAATTCCATTAATTCTTTATATGAATTATCCTCAAGTCCTACATCAATTTCTAGACTTGAGGATGATGATCCCAATAGGAATATCTTCGTCTTGATATACATGGAAGACTGAGGGCTTCTTTAACTACTAAACCTTCAACTTTTTGAGAGGAAAGTAAGGTTAAAGCTAAAGTTCCAAACTATTTCCTGATAATTTCACATAAGCTTGATTCGAATACATTCATGCTCTGCTTAGAGTGCTGGTCTTCATCACTGTCCGGCTCGAGTGTCACCTCTAATGAAACCTATTGAGAGGGGTTGGTTGGTATGCTAATCATATTAAACTTGTCCTTCAAGCTGGATTCCAAGTCTATGTGAATAGTAGGGGTACTCTAATGAACTGGAATATAACCCTTATTGGCTAGATGCCAATCAGGAGGTCTTCCACCTCAGGAACTGCCTTTGTATCTACCTCTACCTCTACTTAGTGGAGATCAAGTCATTTTACCCATATGTCCATATGATGGAATGAACTGTGGGTGGAATGTGACATGTGGCTCTACTTCTTCCTTGATATCCTTTTCTCATTCACTTGTATTTTCTTTCTTCTTTTCTTTTTATTTTTTCTTTTCTTTTGCATTTGAATTTTGATCAAGTTCATGAGAAAATGCATTTTAAGGAAGATAGTAGGTCATATCTTCAAATATCTCAACCTCTCTGATTGAAAATTACTTTTCATCTCCTTTGACACAGTATACAATTCCATCCTTTCAAAACTTGATGCACTGATGGAGGGAGGATGGAATCATCTTATTTTGGTGTATCCAAGGCCCATCGAGCAAAGTAGTGAATGAATTATTCAAATCAATGATATAAAACTTGGCTTCAATCTTCCAGTCACCTATTTCCAACACTATGGAACCTAAAGCCCTCTCACCTTGTTCATTGAATCCTCTTAACATCATCTGATCTCCTTCGAGTGTGGAGATGTCAATCCTCAAATAGGAAAGGGTTGTTAGACTCATAATGTTCACCGATGCACAGGGATTGATAAGAACCCTGGAAAGTCTGAATCTGCCCATATCCACTATAATGTAGAGGGGACGGTTGTGCTCCATGTCTTCTAGAAGAAGGTCTTCATCTGTAAAGGTGATTCCATGGGCTTCTCTTGAATAACATGCCTCCTCTTCAACAGTGGTCAGTTGAGCTAAGCATATCTCTGGATCAAGAAGAGCCTTGATTAATGATTCTCTCATATATTTGGATAAGATAAGGGCATCATATATGCTTAACTTAGATGTCAACTTTTCTAGGTGAGAGAGGACATTGTAATCCACTCCTTGACAAGCATATCCAAGGGTGGAGCATCCTATGGAGGGGCTTCTTGAGCATTTGAACCAATGACTTATTTCCCCTTATATTGAGGTGCTGGCCCTAGGAGGTATAACTTTGCCACTATGGAGGTTGACTTCGATGTTCTTTTATGGCAGGTTAGTGGAAGACTCTACCTGCTCGTCAGACTTACCTACAACTTCTCCTATAGGACCCTCAGAATCGTATGATTTCAAGTCTATCTCAAGAGGTGAATTCATAGTATTCACAGAAGCACGGTCCAACTCTAAATCAAAAAGATGAAGATTGGAGTTGTTATAATTATTATTTAGACTTGGAGAGTTTTCTGTAAGAGTAGAATTAGACAATCAATCAAAAGTGACATAGATGTAATTCAAAATAGTTTTATTCCTTGATTTCTTAGATTTTGAATGAGGTACATAGTAGAAATCTAGTAAAGTAAGTGGAGTGACGGATTTGATGCCCCATCTACTAATACAAGATGTCTACTAGAAGAAGAGTTAGCTAAAGTAGAAGTGCTCACTGAAGTAGTAGCTATAACGATGGAATTGGTGGTCGATTGGTGGTTTGCTACTTGCTATCCCCTAGTATGGCTCTGCTACTATGAGCTCCCACTTTTCCTAAGTTATCTTTGAAAACTTAAAAACCTTCCTTGATGTTGGAGGTTCGAGCTGCCTCAAGCACCTACAAGGAAAGGTTTTAAATTTTTGACATAATCTTTTTAGAGGTTCAGGATAAGGAGATATCCCAACCATCTTTAGTTTTAAGATAATCACATATATCCCCAAGGATTATCCTAATAGAACTGGATGGTTGTTCCACAATGTATTCTTTTGGAATAACTATGGCACCTATCTTGTAGCTATGCTCAAGCCAGTCCTTGAATGTAAAGGAAGCCTCCAAAACATGGCCTAGCATGCGGTGATAGGGGTAAAAGTTAGGATTGTTACCCACTTCCTCTGGCCTTCTAGGCTTGGGTAGCTGAAAATTAGGTTTCTTTAAGAGGTTCTTAAAGATTTTTCTGATTTCCTCCCTCTTAAATGAATAAGGTTTGTTTGGTTTATCCAAAAGAGTAAGTGGATGGTAGCTACCTGGCGGTGGGTTTGTGTACCACTGCTGATGTGAGTATGGCTGAGGAAGAGTGGCAAAGGCCATGGAGGATGGCCTTGGTGGTGGTAGATGAGGTGTAAGTGACGGCTGTGGAGCTCGAGGTCTCTCATATTGCTCTCTGGTCGGCTGCTTCCCCTTGTCTACTACTATTACTGCCCTTGGCTTCTTTTCATAAGCTTTATGTGGCTTTAGCTTTGTTGATTGATCTGGAAAAGATAATTGTTTGGCTTCTCCTTATAAGCTAGACACCTTGTTGATTAGCTTTTCAAATGTCTTGATGGTAAAACCTTGGAGGATGAAGGCGATCGGACCATGAATATTCTTTAGTAGAATTTCAATGGCGTGCTGTTTAGACAACTGTGGTTCATATTTCATACTCAAATTGTGCCATCTGAGAATATAATCAACGAGAGACTCACCAGAGTATTGTTGAGCCACAACGAGATCGACTACAATTACCCATTGCTGAGCTCCAGCAAATCTCTTAATGAAGAGTTGCTCCAACTCAGCAAAAGTCTCCACTAGACTGCTTAGGAGTTCAGCGTACCAATCAAAGGCTATATCAGCTAAATTGTTGACAAAAAGATGGAATAGTAATGCATCGCTACCACCAGCGTTGCAATAGCTGGTTCTGAAGTGCGTTATCTGCTACCGTGGGTTCCCGCTGCCATCAAAGTTCTTTAAAGAAGGTGGCATAAAACCCTTAGGATACTGGATGGCATCGAATTCCTCTAGGTAGGATCTACCCTTTGGAACCGATGATCCTCCTCGGGCTTCCACCAATGCTTCTCTAACCTACTGCACATTCATGAGTTTAATATCTTTTTCTTATATGGAGGAATTATCCACTACCTTCTTATACAAGCTTGTGCTGCCCTGCTCTCCTGGAGGTGAAGTCTTGGCTTGATCCAAGACATGCAATAACTCAGGCTGATATGTTTCTGCAATAGTAGGATGCACTATCGGGGCTTAGTTCTGAAGTACCAAAACTGCTACTAGCAAATCTTCAAGCCTCTTTCCCATCCTATCTATTTGATCATCCTTTTTCTTTAATTGTTGAAGTAGGTGTTAGGTCTAGTAGGCTATATCTTTCTGCTCGGCCGCAGCACCTTCCAAACTCTATTGATTAAGAAGGAGGGAACCCTTGGTGTCTACCACGTGTACTCCTACTGAATCCTTCAATAGATCATCTTAATTATGATCAAAACTAACCTTCTCTTCCCCTAGGTCAGACCAAGCATTTCCTAGAATTTTCTTCTTCTCAACCAGATACTGAGCTACAATATCATTTAGGGAATGGTCCAACTGAATAGGTACAAAAGATCGAGGCTGACTAGTAGTAGGATCACTGTCATGAACAGAGAGACATCTAACCTCCCCTACTACTGGAGAGCTGATCTTGAGAGGACTACGCTCACTGAAGGATAGATTCTCATGGCTATGATCTACTATAGGTGGAGTACTACTCCTAGGAGGATCTATCACCATGGGGGCAACTGAACTGTCTCCTCCTCCCCCTATTGTTGTTATCTCCATGCTCTGCTATGGTGGTGGTGGTGATGGTGCAACTACAATGATCTGTGGTCACCATTCCCTCTTCATCACAACTAAGGAAGAAGGTCGAGCAGCAGAGCTCAGCCTCGCCTCAGTCGGCGGTGTAGATGGAATGGGATCGCTTGGTTATAGCCGAATCACCAGTGAGGGGCTCTTTTCCCCTAATGCAGCCTCCACGGCTTTTGCTAGAACTGTGGATGATGGAACTTATACTGGAGATGGTGGGCATGGAGTAGAGTGGTGTGGCGGGCACCAACTCTCTATGCAAACTCCTCTCCATGGTGGGTAGTCTTGGTCACAATGCTATCAGTGGGGTTGGCGTGGGTAGCATGCTGATCAAGAAAATCAATGAGGGCTGAGGCTACTGACTGTCTGTTATACCTCTGCCTCTCTCAGCTAGTAACATGTATTGATACCCAGGCCTCCCTTGCCCTCTCCTATTTGATGTGCTCCTCTACGCTATGAGGGATGATAGAACGTAAATAAAACTGAGCCCCAGACTCTGATCGTGTGTAAGCTCCACCCAACTTAGTGAAGAATTTATCTAAGGCTGGCATATGACTTCCTCCTATCTCTGATAGGAGCCTCAAATTGTAGGTGGAGGTGAAACTAAAATTCTCTTAATATCTTCCTCTTCATCAGATTTAGAGAGGGGGTGAAACTTATTTTCTGTGATAAGATGAGACACTATCCTAGTTAACTCTTTTATTGTAGACTAGGAAACTGCCTCTAGATCCTTGGCTATGCAATCGTGATGTTGTTGAACTTGCGACACCAGTTGTGGTGTTGAGTCCAGCTAGGAGGGGCAGCATGAGAACTAGACCCTACCTCGTAGGTGGGGGAGACTATCCTTGAAGATAGGGTAGCCTTCCCCTTGGAAGGAGCCAACGAGTGGGTGCTAGCCCATACTAGGCGAAGGGGAACCACGAGCACACACCGGGCAGAACTACTATGGGAACTACCACAGCCTTCCTCTTTAATGAGGGAAACTCTGAGTTAGACATCATCTCAACTTGGATGATCGCACCGATCACCATACTCATCGGCGGTTGTGAGGGTGGTCCCCTCATAAGAGATCCTAGCCCGCTTGAAACCTCAGCCAAAATGAATGAGGTGGGCGAAGTCAGTCTGTGGGAGGCTGGCCCGATCCAAGACCAAATATATCCTAAAAGGAAAAGTAAACACGTACTTCTGGGCTGCCAATTAAACTGAACTGAAAGAAACTGACTGAAACTTGGTTGAACTTCTACAATTTTGGAAAGCAAACTTAAATTAGATTTTTGCTTTAATTTATTTTTTAGAACTTGAACCCACACTCAATAATTTGGATATGTTAAGTGGGGCTCTTTAAATTTGGAGAGAGATTTTTGAGTTTAAAATTGGAGAGGAAATTTTTTAAATTTGGAATCCATTTTCAATAAATTTGTGTATGTTGAAAATGGGTTCATATATTTTGAAGAGATTGATGCTTCTATTGGTTCATATTTAAATTTGATTTTTGATTGTTTGGGGACCCTTCATTTAATAAATTTTAGCATGTTAAAGTAAATGGTCAATTGATTTTGTTTGGAATTTATTCATTTAGCAAATTTTGGTATGCTAAATGAGTTATTTGAAAACAATTTTCTTCTTCTTTTGCTTGTTTGTGAATTATGTGTGAATTTGAAAATGAAATCTTTACTTAACAAATTTGTATATGCTAAATGAAGAATTCAAATGTTTTGTTGTTTTTGAAAAGAGGATCTTTACTTAGCAAATTTGGGTATCCTAACTGAAGGATCCAAATGTGTTTTGTTTTGATGATTTTAAAAAGAGGATTCTTAGAAAATTTAAGTGTGCTAAACAAATCCAAATGTGTTTTGTTTTGATTTTTGAAAAGAGGATTCTTTACTTAGCAAATTTAGGTATGCTAAATAAAGGATCCATGTGTGTTTTGATTTTTGATTTTGAAAAGAGGATTCTTTACTTAGCAAACTTAGGTATGCTAAATAAAGGATCCATGTGTGGTTTGATTTTTGATTTTGAACTTTTGAAAATGAGAACTTTACTTAGCAAATTTTTGTATGCTAAATAAAGTTCGAAGGTATTTTTGATTTTGATGTTTAGATTTTTGAAAAATGAGAACTTTACTTAAAAAAATTTTGTATGCTAAATAAGGTTCAAATTTATTTTTGATTTGATGTTTTGATTTTTAAAATGAGGATCTTCACTTAGCAAATTTGGGTATGCTAAATGAAGAATCCAAATGTGTTTCATGTTTTCATGTTTTGATTTTTGAAAATGAGAACTTTACTTAGCACATTTATGTATGCTAAATGAGGTTCAAATGTGTTTTTGATTTTGATATTTTTGATTTTTGAAAAGAGGATCTTCACTTAGCAAATTTGGGTATGCTAAATGAAGAATACAAATGTGTTTCATGTTTTGATGTTTTGATTTTGATGTTTTGATTTTTGGAAAGAGGATCTTCACTTAGCAAATTTGGGCATGCTGAATGAAGAATCCAAATGAGTTTGGTTAATTAAGCTATTTAATGAATTGATTAAATCATTAATCAATTTATAAATTAATTAAGTCTTCATTCAAATGAAATAGACTTAGGGGAAAAGATTTGGAAAAGGCATCCTAGTCTCATTCCCTAAGTCTATTCACTATTCCAAGATGACTAACAAGCTTAATTAATGAATTTATCACCATTTAATAGATTAATTAGTCATTTAATTGATTAATGGAGTGATTAGAGATGAAATAATCAATTACCTAAATTAATCCAATAATAAATTTCAAGAAAATCTTAGGAGGTAGAGGTCATCCCACTAATTAACCCTAGGGAGTTTAGAATTAATTATTAAAATAATTAAGAAGTAATTAACATAATTACATCCCTAATAAAACCTAAATTGAGTAAATGTTATTGTGCAAAATCAAATAAACTTAATTATATATTATTCCCCTTTAAATTATCTTTAAAATGAAGTTGAGTTTGCATTTTTTTTTGGATTTTAGTTATGAATTTTTGAAGTTTCTGTGATTAATAGGTCATTAAATGATCTAATTATATAACTAATCCCATTGGCGCCATATGGGCTATTGACTCGGCGCGCGCTTTCTATGTGGCATTACGGGATTGATTATTTAAGTTATCAAATCAGATGTCACGTCAGTCGGCGGCGCTATGCACTTTCTCCTAGGTCGTTCAATCAAGGATCAGATGATCAAGATTAAACTCGTAGTTTCAAAGGATTAAATTATTGGATATAAAGCATTTAATCAGGACCGTCCATCCAAAACATGCAGGATGGACAGTCCATGATTCATCCCCCTCGCTTGCGGGAGATGGACACCGTTCATCCTCCATGGCTTGATCCGAATCCACTTGAGCTCGGATTGGGCAGGGATTCAACCCACACCATCAAGAAGCAATAAGAAGTACTTCCAACGATGGAAATGTAATAGGATTACACTTCCCTTCAGAAAGGACCAAAGATTTTCTAACTTAAGCTCATTTTTTAGGCATACCTCGGAGGCTATCACCGATGCTTCCAACCATTGAGGTAGCTTCGTCTAGTGGAACTGAAGCTCTATTTAAGGTTTGAAGGTTTGAGATGATTTGATCAAACTCCTCCTTCCCTTGGCTTGGATGCCTGGGAAATGAGTTGGGTGAGCTCGATTAGGTCCCTTGATGGTGCTTGGAAGAGGAATTTGGATTCTATGGAAAATTGAGTGAGTTTGAGTTTTGGTTTTCTTCCCCTATTTTGGCTTGAGTAAAATCAAAAGGAGAAATTTGGAGGGAGCTTGGAAATGCTTGGGACTGCTTGGGGAGCTTCCTCTGAATTCCTAGGGCTCAATCGAGTACAAGGGCTGAATTGGAATCTAAGAGGGGGAGTATATCTCCCCTTACTTGAGTTGGATGGTCGAAGTTCATTTTGCCATTTGATCAAATTGATCTCATGGAATGGGTTGTTTAGGTTGTTAGGAGTGCCATGTGGTTCAGTTTTGGCAGAGGAGTGGAAGTGTGGAGGTGCACATAGGTTAAAATGAGTGTGGGAGGTGATCCATGTGGAGAAATTTGAGTGGAGGGGTCAGTTTTGGCTTTGGGTTAGTTTTGATTAGATTTGGATCTGAGTTTTGAATTTGGTTTTGGGTATTTGAATTTTTATTTTATTTATATTTATAAATATAAATTGAGAATATAAATGGGTTATGAGAAAATCTTTTAAATTTTGAATTATTTGGATTTGATTTGAGCTAAGTATGTCAATCATTTGGAATTGATTCATGATTTAAGAAAATCCATTGGAATTGATTTAAGGTTTGAGAAAATCAATTAAGTTGGAATTGATTTGAGATTTTATTTTGAAGTTGATTTGGATTTGAAATTGATTTGGATTTGAAGTTGGTTCGGATTTGGAGTTTCACTTGAAAGAAGGAAGTAAGGATTTGGTTCAAGCTATAAGGTAGGATGTTTTTCTAACACCTCTAAGGGATAACCTCTTCCTATGGATAACTCTTCTAACTCCCTAGGGTTAGGTTAAGTGTTTACCTCATCACTAGAAGTGTCTTAAGACTAAGGAACTCTTAATGTCTAAGTGGAGTCCTATGTCTAAGATGAAGAAGTTGAAAGCTCACTCCAAAAGTGAGGTCAACACCTTCCCACACATGTAGGCTAGTTATAATTTCCTTAAAGTTCTCTTAGGTTATTAAATACTTAAGGACATACCCATGAGTTAATTAGGGGAAATCAGATACATTTTTTAAATTTAATTAAGCTAATTAAATGATTAATTAGTTAATTAATCTCTTAATTAATCTCCTTGGAAAGTAAAGGAAAATTAGGGAATGAATAAGGAAAAAAATATCCCAATCACATTCCCTAAGCCTCCTCACTGTCAATCAATGTTAAATGGGTCCAATTAATTAATTAATTAATTGTTTATGTGCTTAACTATTCATTAATTAAGTTAGAAGAGTGATTAAGGCATAATCAATTAATTCTCCTAATTAATTAGCCAACAAATTCCAATAAAAATAGGGGATGCAGAGGTCATTCCCCTAAACATATTCAAAAAGTTTGAAATTAATTGGATGATTAATTAATGAGTAATTAAATTAATTACATTTTTATTAAACCTTAATTAAGCCAAAATGACTATTCAAAATTAATTAAGAATAATTTTAATGGATTCCCCTCTGAAATACCTTCAACATGAGTATTTATTAACATATTTTGGATTTTTCTATAATTTGTTATAATTTTCCTAAGTTTCAACTAATTCAACCAAATTTTATGAAGTATATTGATTTATTTTATTAAAATAGATCATTCGAACTTCTAAATTCAATATCTTCCAATCCAGCCATCATTTTCTCTTAAAATTTTTATGGTAGGTAGATTTTAAGCCTAATTTCAACCTCTGAAAATTTTAACTCAATCTAATTTATATTTTCTATGAATGTTTGAAGTTTCAGGCAATTAAAGCAAAAAATCTTGAATTTCCCATTTAACCCAATCAACCGGGTGCTAAGCGTGGTGATGAGCGTGGAACCCATGGTTGGGCAGCTGCGGTCGCGGTTGGATGGTGCGGCACCGCATCAACAAATGGGCAGGAAATGGACAGTGATGCGCAGGTGCGATCAGACCATCTGATCACGGATTGGATGGTCTAAATCTGATCCGTGGTCTGAGCCATCCGATCTGCATGATTTCTTGCATAAGACTGGTACGGATCGCTCGATCCAAGCTGTCTGATCTCCCTAAATTGGAGATCAGATGGTTACTATTCACCCGATCCTGGCTGAATAGTAATTGAGCTTGATTTTTGCAATTTTTGCAAAATTGGGATGAAATCTCATCTAAATGGGCTCGTTTGCACAACAATCTTCACCAAAAAAAATTTATTTTGTATTAGGATTAAATAAAAATGAAAATTGCAAGATTTATCTTAGGGAAATTCTTAAGATTGAGTAAAAATCATTATAAACAATAGATCCTATGATCTGTAGTTTTTCTTGAAAGTTACCTCGTCGGGGATGGTTTCTAGTGACAGTGATGATCTGAGCATGATCTTGAGTGAAACAAGAAGCTTTGGAATGAGCCTAGACCTTCGCCTTCACTTCGGAATGATATATCTTCCAGTGCTTGCTATTTTCTTCAGAATAATATATGGGAGAGAATTGAATGAGATTAGGTGGAATTCTATCTAGGGAGGCTCCATGAGGGATTTGATTGGGTTGGGCTGATCTTAGGCTAATCCCAAGTGGGTTTAAGATGGGTTGGATCAGATTGCAATGGGTTTTAACATAATTCAAATGGGTTCGGCTCAATTTGGGTCATATGGCCATATTGAGTCAAGTTGGGTTAGGTTGACCAATTGGTTAAATTAGGTCAAACAAAAGCTAAGGTTAGGTTCAAATGATGATTTTAAGAGTTTTGGTAAGATCAATTTGATTTAATTTAGGTTAAGATTGATTTTGACTCATTTGGAATCAAATGGGTCAAATTGACCAATTTGATTAAAATTGGCCAAATTGGTTTGGGTTATGGGTTAATTCATGTTTAGTTGGCTATTTGAAGATGAGCGTAGCCTTTAGTATGAATCAATTTAGATTTAATTTGAATTTTGGCTAATTTGACCCTTTAGGTCAATTTGGGATAGGTTGGGTCAAGTTGACCAATTGGTCAAATTAGGCTCAATTGTGGCTTTGGTCAAGTGCAATAATCAATTTTGAATGAACTTGAGTCATTGGTTGCAATCAAATTGGGTTAGATTGGGATTTGACCCATTTTGGCTTTTTAGGCCAATTTGGGTCAACTTGGGTTAAGTGGTTAATTGGACTTGGTTTGGCTCAATTGAGAGTTTAGTCATGTTCAACCATTGATTATGAGTATATTTGGATCAATAGTTTCAATAAATTTGATAAATGTTGGGATTTGGCTAGTTTAGGTTTCATTTGGGCTAAAGGTTGACTTGGTCAAAAGACCAAATTGACTTCGTTTGACTCAATTGATTGCAATTAATCATCCTAGGGTGATCAACAATCATGGTGGAAGGTTTTGGTGAGCTTGGTTCAATCCAATTTGGGTTGGGTTTGAAGTTCGCTCACATGGATCCTTTAGGTCAGGGTCAAGTGGACCTAAGTTGGTCAATTGGTTTGGTTTTGGATTTATTTAGGTTTAGTGGGACTTATATGTGAGCCTATGATTGAAATATAAATCCAACTACAATCAATTTGGATTCTAATAGGTTTTGGCTCAATTGAAAGTTTCAAGTCAAAAGGGCTAAGTTAGGCTTAACTTGGGTTGACTTGAATTCGGTTTGATGATTATAGGTTTCATTTAAATTTGGATAGATGGTTGAAGGAATGATTGATTAAAGAGAAAATCCATTGATTTTGACTTAATTTGGATGGAATTTGGATAAGTCCAAAGAATTGGCTCGAAGAGCTTAGAATGGGTTTGGATTTGACTTTCGATATAGTTTTGGTCATTTGGATATGGATTTCATTTATATTTATGAATATAAATGAAGGAATAATTGATTTATAAAGAAATAAATTGAATTTAATTTGATTTAAAGAGGGTTTTGGCTAAGCTTATGAAGGTTGTTCATATAGCTTAGGAAGGGTCTTAGGATTTGAATTTCATTTTGGGTTTCAATCACTTGGAGTTAAATTTGGAATTAGATTTAGAATTTGAATTTGAATTTAAGGTTTGGTTTGAGATTTGAATTTGGGTTTTATTTGAGAAGGCGTATATGGATTAGGTTTAAGCTATATGGTAAGTGATATTTTTAAGTCCTAAGGCATGGCCTAATCCTATGGTTAACCTTTCTAAGTCTCTAGGCTTAGGTTAAGTGTTCACCTAATCACTAGAAGTATCTTATGACTAAGAAACTCTTAGTGTCTAGAAGAGTCCTAAGTTTAAGAGGAGGAGGTTGAGAGCGCACTCCAAAAGTGAGGTCAACAAGGAGTTTGATCCCTATGAGTGTTAGGGTTTAAATCCATAGAGAGATAGAGAGAGATAGAGAGAGAGAGAGAGAGAGAGAGAGATAGAAGCTATAGTCGCTACCCAAGTTGGAGAGGAGGAGGTACGCTAGATAGTTGGTGGCCTCTGCTTTGATGGACTTTCCTGATCGGTGCCCTATAAGGGCCAACCATTTGGACAACATCATTCTCACTGGCACCATTCGACACAGGAGGAGATCTCCATTCGAGAGGTAGTCAAAGTCTTTACTATCACACCGCTCCACTCACCGTCCACCATCACCCATCAATCTTATAGCATCTGCCACCCCCTCCAAGCTTCATAAGCCCACCCCACCCCAACACACACACACCCTCTAGGGAAAGACTATCTCCTTTGGTGATCCAACTATGACTTAAAGATCTCACTCCATCTATTCCACCAGTTGAGGTAATGTCGAGCTTTCCTATTCAACCTTCCACTTCAGCTGTGGTTAAAAAGGAGTGGTGACCCAAAAGTGTTGTGGTCGTGCCACCTCCATCACAGTCATAGGGAGAGAGGGGAGGGTACACAGATATAGTCCCCATGGTAGTTGAGCCAGTTAAAGAGTGCACCCCGGCCGACATTCGTGAATACAGAGAAAGCAGTCTTATATGGTCAATGTATCGATCTATGTTCCAGTTGAGCTAGGCAAGATAAATGATTGATCTTTAGATGACATCATAGAGAACTATCAAGTTGCAATCAAGCAAATTGTTCATAGTGATCATTCAGATCATGAGGAGGGTAGAGTTAGTTTTGACCCTGATGAAGATGACATGTTGGACAACAGTCGAGATCCACATGGTCGACACCTGATCCTTATAGTGGGATCAGCATAGTCAGGAACGTGTTGTGATCAAGGAAGGTGACAATTCTCACTCGACTCATCACTACCTCCACTAGATCAAACAGAAGGATGATCACATAGATAGAATAGAAGAGGGTAAAAGAGTTGATGGTAGTGGTCTTAGCATTGCAGAACCTAGCTCCTACCTCAGAGCCTTCTCCTATGGTAGTCAGTCGAGTAGAATTGGTTCATACATTAGATCGTCCTAGGTGTGCTCCTGCAGATGATGATGGTGATAGTTTGCATAGGAAGGTCACAGATAGCACCTCCGTGCATGAGAAGGAGATTAAACATATGGTGGAACAGCAGGAGAAGGAAGCATTGGCAAAAGGTAGGGGAAAGCTCATATATTCTAAAGGGTAGACTATACCCAGAGGAATTCGATATAGTTCAATACCCCAAGGGTTTTGTGCCACCATCCTTCAAGATCTTTGATTTCAGTGGGAACCCACAGTAACACATTGTACATTTTAGAAGTTCTTTGCGGTGGCGATGACGCACTATTTAGACTTTTCCTCAGCAACTTAGCAGGGTCGCATTTGATTAGTACGTCAAATTGCCCAATAGTTTAGTGAAAACTTTTGTTGAGTTGGATCACCTCTTCATCAACAGGTTTGTTGGAGCTCAGAGGGTGACTGTAGGTGACCTCGTGGCAGAGAAATAGAAGCCCAATGAGTCCCTTATTGATTACATTCTCAGGTGGTGCAACCTATGCATGAAATGTGAACCACAGCTATCTGAATAGTATGCCATTAAGATTCTTCTCAAGAATGTTCATGGCCCAATCGCCTTCATGTTTAAGGGTTTTACCATCAAAACATTCGAGAAGGTAATCAACAAGATGTCTAGCCTACAAGAGGAAGCCAAATAGTTCCTCACCAAATCATCTAAGCCTAAACTGCAAAAAGTGTTTGAGAAGAGGTTGGGGACCTTTTGTCAGTGGATAGGGGGAAGCAGCGAGCCACTATTTATTATGAGAGACCATGAGCTCTACAGCCTCCTTTGCCACCTCCTCTTCCACCACCTCTTCCATCATACCGGCCACCACAACCACAACAACGGGCACTGTCTCCACCACAGTAGCCTACCCAACAGTGGTATTCATATCCACCACCAAGTAGTTACTTTCCTCCTACTCTTGGTAATAGATTGAATAAGCCATATTCATTCAAGAGGGAGGTAGTTAGGAAAATCTTCAAGAATATCTTGAAGAAACCTACTTTTAGTTACCAAAGCCTAAAAGACCGGAGGAAGTGGGCAAGAGCGATGATCCTAGCTATTTCCCCTACCACCACATGTTAGGCCATGTCTTAGAGGATTGTATCATTTTTAAGGACTAGCTTGAGTGTAGCTATAAGTCGGTAGCCATAGTTATCCCTATGGAATACTTATTGTAACAACCATCCAGTTCTGTTAGAGTAATCCTTGGGGATACTTGTGATCCTCTTAAGACCAAAAAAGGTTCGATATCTCCTTATCCCATTATTGACCTCACTTTTGGAGTGAGTTCTCAATTTTCTCATCTTAGACCTAGAGTCTTC